>JAGMWU010000105.1:24390-89048 GCA_018697195.1 Certhia americana | reverse complement strand
TCCTCTCCTGCCGGCGGGAAGCCTCGCAGGCGGGCATGGGAGACTTCGCTGTCGCCCCTAGAGCGGCTGAGACGGCTGCTGCCCCCCGAGGAAGCGGCGGCGGTGGCGCGGTGCGCGGCGCCGCCTCAGCAGCAGGAGGAGGAGGAGGTGTCGGTGTCCGCCCGCCGTCAGGTTGAGGCGGCCAGTCCGCCTTGCGGCCCTTTGCGCGCCGGGGAGCTGGCGCTGGCGGAGCTGCGGAGGAAGCACAACTGGACGCTGAAGCTGCTGTGCCGGCTGGCGGCGGAGGCGGTGCTGGGCAGCCCCGGTGGTGTCCTGCCCCACCGCGACATCATCGGGCAGCTGCCCGGGCAGGTGCTGCGCACGTCGGGCGGGGCGCGGCTGCTGCTGAGGCGGCCCTCGCTGGACGAGTACGTGCTGCTCATGCCGCGGGGACCCACCATCGCCTACCCGAAGGTACCGGCTGCTGGTAGCTGCCAGCTCGCTGGCCGAATCTCACCTTTAGATTTTGGCAAATAGTAACGTGCCGTGTTTTTCTGGCTCGCAGGATATAAGTGCTGTGTTAATGATGATGGATATCCACCCGGGAGACACCGTGTTGGAAACTGGCAGCGGGTCTGGTGCTTTGAGCTTGTTTCTGTCAAGAGCAGGTGACTTTAGACTTTAGACAACATTATCTATCTATTTCTTTATCACAACTTGGGGTTTGGTTTTTTTTTTTCCCCAGATGCATGTGGTTCTTCTGGTCCTTAGCTCATAAAAGCTTTGCTGCAGTTCACACGTTCATATATAGTTTGTTGATTTGAAGGAAAATTACATCAGCACAGGGGCTGCAAACCATTCTGACTGTGCGTAGAGGCCCGCGGTGTAAACGGTGGCCAAAGGCTTTGCAGAAAGCTGAGCTTCAGCCATGCCTCAAGATCACTCAACTGCAGCTGGTCTTGAGATGTTGGGGCCAAGTTTCAGGGTCAGCAGTTGCACCTCTGCTCCTTCTGCCTCCTACTGCTATTGCTTGGTTTCTTCTGGTCATCTTTCTGGAATAAAGTAGTGTTTGAGGTTCTTTAGTTCCATTGGGATTTTGAAGCTAGCGTGGGATTAGCTTCAAAGCAAACACTGCTGCTGTAGGAGCTAGAAGCTGATGAAACGGAAGCTAAATATCAGCACTTCTCATTCCATTTAGAGAGAGGGAAAGTAAGAGTCATTAGCTTTTCCCCTCTTGTCCTACAGGCAGACCCAAACCCCAAAGAGATGGAATACCTGCTACTGGCTAAGGCAAAAGCTAGCTTGTGCTGAATACAGCAACTGATTTTCCTGCCTTGGGTGTTCAGCCTACTGTGGCCATTTCATACAAGCACACCTGAACTTGCCAATTATTCTTCTCATTTTTCAGTCCTGTCCAACAGTTTCTTTTCCAATCACTTTAATTTAGCTGTAAATGGTCCAAGTTGGCAAAATCATAGGCTGTTAACCCTGTCTGGGGAAGAGTGCAGTTGTTGTGTGCTAGATTAGCTCTGTTTTGAGCAGTGGGGAAAAAGCTATGAAATTGTATTGCTGTTTTCAAATTTATTGAATTTAATTTGGCACCAAATCCAGCCAGTTTTAGTCACAGCTAACTACTAACAGCAACACTTTGGTGCTGACACATAAATAAATAGATTTGATTTGCTGTTTCCTAATGGTGGCTGCTTTTGGCACCATTAAATATACACCAGTGATACCCAACAAGGAAAACAGCTGCTATGTGGGTTAAATGCTGGAACTCATATCTAGTGGACCCCTTACCAATGTCCATGGAATTATTTAATTTCCAAAATACTTGTTGATTTAACAGATTTCATTAATCTCTTAATTATTATTAATTTCACATTTTCTTTTCCATTCTTTCTTTAATCATTCACAGAAACTACTGACATGGAACAGGATAAAGCTGAGAGAGTGGTATTTGCCATGACTTTAAGATCTTTGAGAACTGGAAAATATGATGTATACAAACTTTGCATACTGTAGCTTCCCAGGAATGAAGTCTTGCCTAGCTCTCTCCCCTTGTTATTCTTATTTTAAAAAAAAGCAGTTTCAAAAAGTAGGAATTACTGTGAAAGAGTGGGGGTAAGACCCCCTCCCAGTGTGAAGAATTTTATTTTTCTGATATTTCTAAACTGATAATCTAAAGTAACAAGGAGACTCTACAACTACTTCAGGTGATCAAAGGCAGCATGCCGAAACCTTCCCTTTCTTACAAGCTGGTTCTGGCCTTTGTCTGATGCAGGGTGAGCTGGATCAAGGAGCGACTGTTGGGAAACCTTTCCCTTCTTTTACTCCAGTTATCTGAATGGATTCACAGTGGGATCACATAGGTGAGGGAAGGAGCCTGGTGACTTCAAACTGAAATGGCTCAGAAAGGCACAGAACTAGCCCAGGGAGCTGCTGCTTCCTGAAAGCTGCCTGCACCCATTCCAAAATAGCAAGGAGAGAGAAGTGAGCAGTGGGATAGGCTTCAGGAATTGGAGTAATGCAAATATAGAATAATACAGCAGTGCACTGCTATCTGCCTGCACAGCCAGGAAATGCTTCCTTTATGAGAAACAGCGTACATGGGAGTCATGGTGAATTTCAGAATAGTAAATTTAGACTTAATAATTTATTACTGCTGCAGACAGTAACAGGGAAGTTACACAAACCTGGGTAAATCAAAGAGTACACTGGGAACCTTTCTGTGAAGCTGAGATCAGTGAGCAGGTTTCCTTGGCCTGCAAGCTGTGAGCACTGGTGCAGCATTCTCAGCTGATACTCTGGTTGCTCTAGCAGAAGAATCTAGCAGGGGCCACAGATGATCAACTTGTCTTTTGCTGCAGGAGGGACTTCAGGAGAACATCTGAGGAACAGTCTGTACTGCTGTGACTACACTTTATTTCATCAGTGCTGTGATGGATTTCTGTCTGTGAAAGAATTAACCCGGCACTTTCTGCGTGTGTTTGTTTTAAATGTACAGAAAGCATAGATTGTCTTTGTTTCATATGTGATAATTTCCTTAAGGGGATATGGAAAGGTGTACTTATGCTATAGACTATGGTTTTTGCTTTTGTTTCGGGTCTTTTTTCCCCAGTCTTTATAACAGCAGTGTAAAGTGGTGAGTGCAGTGTCTTCTGTTTGTTTTCAGTTGGGCCCAAAGGACGTGTTCTAAGTTATGAAATCAGAGATGATCATCACAATTTAGCTAAGAAGAATTACAGGCACTGGCGTTCTGCATGGAAAATAGGACACATGGAAGAATGGCCAGATAACGTGGAGTTCATTCTTAAAGACATTTCAGCAGCTGCTGCAGATATGAAATCTGTAACACTTGATGCAGTGAGTGAATCCAAACAACTCCCCCATTTAACATGTGTCTTTTCTCCATAACTGAAAACCTCTAGTGCTCACACTCACAACAGGATTTCCATATCTTGTGTAACACGAGAAATAACAATCCAGATCATCATCAGAAAAAGAAACGTTATAATTTTTTTGTCAGATACAAATGTTTTCCAGGTTTCATTTCCAGCCTGTCAAATGAAAGAGTCAATAAAGCTGTAATATAGAAAAAATACAATTAATTACTGCTGTCTTGTAAGCAAAGACCAACTCACTTTTCTGTTTGAGAAACTGATATTTTTATGAGATACATATTTCAAGCATCAACTTTCAGAAGAATACATAAACCTATTAGAAATGTAACTGTGACCACTTTGCTATCAGCTCTATAGAATGCACAATGTAACTACATGGTAATTTAGACAATGCTATGGCTTGCTCTGCTGTCCTGCTTCTTTGTATCCAGATTTCCTAAAAAGGAGTCATGCTGGGGAAAATAGCTTGATGTTAACTGCTCTTCCCTGTAAAGCCGACAGACTGCTTACAACTACTTATTTACTAAATGCTTTATACAAGGAGCAGTTTTTAAAATGGTGGAAGCAAAGAAATATAATACATAGCATAAAAATACCATTTCAAAAAATGTTTTAAGTAACAATTCTACAGGAAGGATCAGATGTTGCATATCCCATTGTTCTACAATCTGAATAGCTTCCTAGCAGAAAGTGGATAAATTGCCAAAGGCAGAAGTTTTTTTAATCTTGAAACTGACAGCAAGTTAGACATTGTGACCATAATGCTCTCTTTTTATGCGTTAGAACATTCCTTTTAGGTATTCAAATGTGTTAGTAAACGTACTCCTCTAAAAGTTTTTATTAAAAGTTTTTATCATAGTCAGGACTATGGGATTTAATTACTAGGAAGCTTAACTTCCTGCAGACCTACTTCCTTGGTGAAATGCTACTTGCTGTTTTAAAAGAAATTCATTTGGAATTAGAGAGGGCTCCATTTTGTGTAAGTGTGCACCTCAGGTTTTGAGAGGCAGTAATAAAACTGGTTGATGATAACATCCTGCTGCTGTATGCATCTCTTTTCCATAACCTTTTTTTCCCCCTCAGCATTGTTGTATGTTACATTGACAGATGTACATATGTTTTCCCAGTAAACATTAATATGTCTTTCTCTTTCAGGTAGTTCTGGATATGCTGAGCCCTCAGTGTGCTCTGCCTGTTGTACATCCAAGCCTGAAAGAAGGTGGGGTGTGTGTTGTGTACTTAGCAAAGTAAGTATTTCTTTCTGGCACCTTTATTCAGGCATTACATGGCCTTAGTACAAAACCAAGCATCTTCTGAAATAACCATTTCATTAATACTGGATGTGTGTAACAAAGTTGGGGTTTTCCCCATGTTACTTTCTCTGGGAGCTGTACTCAGTATAAATTAATTACACTTGGCCAAATTCTTTTGGATTTGGGTAAAGGAGTCAGGTTGCTTCTTTATGCTAAAACTGAAGGACTTGTATAACCTCAAAGGTAAAGAATGTACAAAAGTAAAGTCAGTAGAACAGATTTTGTGATTTGAGTTTTCAAAATACTACTTTATCTTTTACATTTCTTCAAAAGCATCACACAGGTTATTGACCTTTTAGACAGAATACGGAGCTGCAAGCTTCCTTTTTTGTGTGAAAGGATAATTGAGGTAACTCACAGAAACTGGTCAGTACTCCCTGCTAAACTCAAGCGTTACCCATCAAGCCAAATGGTAGAAACTCAAGAAAATATTGAAGAATCACTTCAAAATGAACACGAAGAAATCCATATTCAGGATCAAGCAGTTGTTAAAGAAAGCCAATACAATGGTAAGAATTTACTGCTGATGAGATACCATATTACTGCACTTTGTGTAGGAAGAGGCAGTGTTTGTTCTTAGGTCACCTGAAAATAGGCAAGGTTTTAGACAGCCTAGACCTTGTCAGGTTTAAAAAAGACTGTTAACTGTTATTTTAGTTTAAATATGCTAATAAAAGTCTGGGCTAGACAGAAAATAAATTTTAATCTGCAATAAGGAATGATTGCCCTTCTACTACCGTTTTCAAATTTTAGTTTTTTAAGAAAATTTAGTTCTTCATTCTCATCCCATAGCTGCTTTAGAGGACCCTGATGAACTTAAGGTTTCCTTAGGAGAAATAGTGACCAGTGTGCTGTTTTAAAATTATGCTGTTCTGGCAAATCCAAAAATGCTGCCATATATATATATTTTTATGACAGATATAAATAAATATACAGTACAGAGCTGCAAAATGCAGAGTTCTGGATATACTGATATGTGTCAATAAAAAAAAAAAACATGTCAGGGAAAAATATTACATGCACATTGTCTACTCTAGTCTGCATGTAGGCCTTAAACTTGTGGGAACAAAGTGAAAATAAATGTCCTTCTCACAGAATCACTCAGTGATGCTGCTGAAACAAACTGCTCAGTGCCTTACATTGCCCGACCATCCCACTGGCAGGAAGCTCATTCAGGTGAGACACTTGGAAAAAGTTTATCTTAGGTGTTTAATGGTATTTTTATTTAAAAGAAACCTACTTTTTTTTTTTTTTTTTAACCTAGCATTTGGTATGTCTATATCATGAAACCATGAAACTTATAATAATAAAATAATCGTGGTATATTGAAATACTAAAGTAGTAACTTCTGTTTTTTTAATTAGCATTCCTTACCAAGCTGAGAAAGTTTCGACCACTGCTTTCTTGATGATGCTGCCTCCTTAGCTGCTAATTTGAATATTGTATCAGCATAAAATAAAACATAACAAAGTAGATGCTACATTTTGCAAGTTGTGTAACTTTTAAGTAATGAACTGTGATTTCTACCTTACATCAAGTTTGAAACACCAACTGTTGTCCCAATATGTAACGGGAAGAATTTCAAGTGAATTATCACATCTGGTGTTGTGATGCAGCCCAGATTGTTCTGCAATCACACTATCTGTTTCTCTCTTATCAAGTGCATTTCATTCTCCATTGCTTATAAACCAGTCCATGGACTTGTCTTGATCCAGGGTGCTACATGGTTGCATTTTCCTGGACAGGCTCTGACATTCTACCAGAAATAAGGAGAGAAAAAAAAAAAAAATTAGTAAGAAAATACGGAATCAAAGGCTGCACTTTGAAATGAATACTTTGCTGGCTTCCAGCTGGTGACTCTAGGTTTCTTTAAGAACAAAGTTCAAAGTCTCACCTAAGCAAGTGGTGATGTTTAACACATTACATTTTAAAGTTATGTTTTGTAAACACCTGACTTGCTTTATATCTCAGGAAATATTCAAATGCCAAATTTTTCAAAGGTGAGGGATCTCTTGAGAATCACTTTTGTACTAAGCTGTCAAAAATAGTAACAATCTTACTGTAATAGTGAAAATTTGGATATTGGAACAAACACAAAATATACAGAGCTAAAAATAACTTCCTTTGTATTAGATTACTAGGAACTCTGCACTGGTTAAGTACAGGAGAGTGTCTTTGCAGAGCTGAGGCCTTATCCAGATGCCTGAGGAAGTTTCAGCTAAAGTGTGTTTCACTTGCAATAATAAATTTAATAATGGGTTTGCCCCACAACTGCTGTCTGTAATGGAGGCCCCTTATGCAAAGGCTGAGGATGCTGTTGTGATTATAGATTAATGGGCAGAGATTCAATTGCATAAACAATTCTCACAATAAGCTTTTGTCTTCTACCCCAGTATTAAAACAGTCTTGTATCAATTGTCAACAACTGAGATACATAGAGGAAAATGGGAACTGTGATTTAACCCATGTCCAAACCCATACCACAACTGAGCATCCTGCCCTTTCTCAAAGCATGCTCTCAGCAAGAGCACTTCAACTCATTTTACACACATCAGTATTTTTATTGTTCCAGCCAGTCATTTAATTTAAAATAGGACATATATAATGCAAGAATAGTAACAAATGCCAAAGTAGACTGGAATGCACCCAAAACACGAAGAGACTCAATGTAAAGCAGTTGGTACTTCCAGGAAGTCGGGATACAGTATGTGAAAAGGAAGCCATGAAATTAAAAGCACAGTTCTGCCAGGGTGTAAGAGGGAGGGACAGAGCAGTCCCCACTGCACTCTGAAGGGCAAATATGGCCCCAGTGTGCCTAAACTAATGGAAAATTATTCACAATATTAAACCATACCTTGGGCTTTATAAGAAGGAGAGTCGATGAGCATTTTTTCAGTTGAAAAGGTGTCCCTTGATTTCTGGGATGAGTGGAATTCCGTCATCTCCGAGGTGTCAGTGGATGAGGAGGAGGATGATAACCCGAGTCGTACAAATCTGCCTTTCTTGCCACAGAGCAGGCAGTCTGTAGGAGTAGCACTGGGTCCTCGGGGCAGCTGCACCTGATCATCATAATTCCTCAGAGCTCCACTGTGGTGCACAGAGCGCTCTCGCTGCCAGATGTAATGAGTTGGAGCGATAGCCATCACCTATGGGAACAGCCGTGGGATCAGGAAGAGTAAAAATAATGGGAAAACATAAGGCTGAAAACAAGAGATCAGTTAGTGTATGGCAGGGAATTAATGGAGCTGAAATAGGCATCATCTCTTTATCTGTCTCATATTGTCCCACTGGAAAGTTTGGTTCTTTAGGCAGGAGTAAGTAATCATGATACCAGTCAGGTGTGAAAACATCCCAACTTCGTGCCCTGTATGTTCGTGTGAGTCATCACAAACACCAGCTCATGCTCAGGATGTTGGACACAAGATGGAGCCTTTGGCCAGCTGCTAAACATCAACTGACACAGTTCATCACTGAAATAACAATGGTGGGAAGCTGGCAGGGTGTGCAAGGAAAAGCATCCTGCACTCCCCTTGTTCCTTGTGCTTTTCCCATAGCATCTAATCCCATGCCCAGAAATGGGCTTCTAGAGTAAATGAGATTTTCTTTTCCACCAAGGAAATAAGCATTATGTGCTCAGAGCATGACAAGGATTTTTCCAGATACACACTTCACCTGAAAAGTGAGGAGTATATTTTTTCCTTAGAAATTGTAAAGCACACAAAATTATTTCTAAAGTGGATGAAGTGAAACAAATGAAGGTAGATTTTTAATAAAAAACATTTGCATGAAGCAGATTCTGGCCAAGAGAAACTTCACTTTTAACAGTAGTGCAATATAAAATATTCTAGTTTACTTAAAAAACACAGTTTCAAACAATGTATTTTAAATGGAGAAGTAAAAAAAAAAAGTGTAGGATAAATGGACCATTACATTTTAGGAGTTTCTCTTCTTTCCCATGGATTGTCTGTTTACTTTAGTGAAGAAACTGTACAGAGCTAAATTGCTAGCTGGTGTTAATTGTTGTGATTTCAGCATCTACAATATGAAATTCCCTCCCTACCTCTTCACAGCAGCGTCTGCTTACAATAGCCCTGTAGTCAATTCTACTCCACAGTTGATCTCTTAACTTTAAGAAATCAGGGAAGAGCTTTCTCCAGGCTTTGCCCAAAGCCCATGGGAAAATGTCATACTTTGCTTCTTCGTTGTCTTCTTCAACTGTGTTTGCCAGATACCTTCAAATATATATATATGTTTATGTTTGTAAATATTATTCAGTCTTAAACAACTATATTAGAAGCATTTCCAACATAAAATAACAGACATACTGCAGTCTAGGTTCTTTTTTCTAGTATTGTGAAGAAAAATTACTAACAAAATACAGTCTTCTCTCTAGAATATTTTCTTAATTAGTTTCATATGCATCCCTTGGGTAAAAACCTCAAGCTTTTATAAAAATTGTTTTACCCTAGAGTTTCCTAAGTTAGTAGATAAGCAAGAACTAACACGTCCTGACATCTTTCTCCAAGCTGGCAAGAAACCCTTGAACTAAAATGAACAGTTTATGTTTGATTCTTTAAATAAGGCTTAAAACTACCCTGTGAAATCTTAAACTTCACATTTTTTACTTTCTGGATTTTAGCTATTCTTGAAAAAATATGTTGCTCAAATTAAATTACGAGCAAACAACTAAATACAGATCTACCTTCAGTTATAAATGAAAAACTTAAATTACTTTTTAATGTCTCTGTTCTTCCCTTTGTTCACTATCTGTTTCTTTTAGTTTTGGATTGTGTTCTCAGACAACAGGAAAATGTTTACTTCCTCTGGATCCACCTGATACTAAACTCCTGTAAAGCACACTTGAAAAAATTAGGACTTTTAGTCTCTTCCCCAGTTTTCTCACTTGCTCCTGACCCCAGTATTCTCTCTAGCCCCAGTCTCACCCGACCCTTTGTCCCCTTCTAATCCTTTCAGTGTTCTGGCCTGGCTTTTCCCCCTTCAGTGGAGTCAGAGGGCTCCCTCCTCTGTGCTCTGTGGATGTCACCCACAGTACCAGTGACAGTAGAAGGAACAGCCACCTTTGCCCCTGCACTAGTGTGCAAATCAGAGCATCTGAGAAGCAATGTTACCCAAAAAGATGACCTGAGCACCATAACACTGTGAAAGAATATGCAGAACCCTCTGCAGGTATAGCCAAATACAGAGGGTTATATAGGCCTGATGAAGATGGATTACTGATGCCACCACTGTTCCAAAGTACAGGAATTTTACAACTGTTCAGAAAAGTCCTCAGAAATTCTCTAGCAATGTTTTTACAGTTGATTTAGATCATGTTGACAGAGCTTTAATAACAAGTTACTCCTGAGATGCCTGACACGGTGAAATGTTCTGATGCAAATGCCTTAAAGGCTGGCAAAGATATAAAACAGGGTTTTATACAAGCCCCTGTGAGCCACACATAGTTGCTGTGTATTATCCTGCAGATGTGTCTTGTAATGCTTTAAAAAGCTCCCAGATTCAGTTTGGTAAGCAGAATGCCACTGTGTGTATCACCACACCAATGCAAGCAACTCCTGTCTGCTGTTGAAGCTTGTTCCATCACAGGAGGAATGGTGAATTTGCACTATTTGTGTCCATATTTATGTACATGTTGTGTCCATATTTATGTACATAGATTATCATAGAACCACAGAATGGTTTGGGTTGGGACTTTATAGACCACCTAGTTCCAGCCCCCCTGCCATCCCCTAGGGATGCCATCCCCTAGATCAGGTTGTTAGATATTGCCTCAAGGAAGTCTTATCAAATAATTATCAGTGTCATTAAAAAATAATGCAAAGTTTATCCGAGTAAAACCAGATAATTTAAAAGTACTTACAGAGCCACAAAGAAATTGATTCTGGTATGCTCCCTTGGTGAGAAGTTAGCTCTCTTGAAATAAACGAAAGTCATTGCCAAGAGATACTGTTTTAAAATGTAAAATGAAGTATCAATGTGTTATTTAGGTACAGTATTTCCTAAATTGATTCACACATCTTGCTCCAAGATATTTTCATCATTTCTAACAATGAGGAACGCAGGAATTAAGTTTCTTGAAAGTTCCATGTGAAACCATTAGAAAAAGATGATGTTCTGTATTTGCATTAAAGTGTCCAAAAGGGCAGATTTCTCACTCAATGTATGTTTATTAACTAAGGAGGAAATGCACTTACCTTGTCTGCAATTTCACAGCAACAGTCCATCCAAAGGAAGTCTTGGATTAGATCATCATCTGTAACAAGAGAAAGCTGTAGCATTTCAAGTACCAAAACTGTTTATGTTAGAAGGTATTTATAAATAAATAACAGGTGGCTTTCATTAAACCAAATAAAAGAAAAGAAGGTAGACCCACCAGTAGGGAACAGAGAAATTGAGGCAGGAGGAGAGGTCAGGTTACATGAAAAAAAAGCTGACATGACAAAAGAAAATAAACTCTACCAGAAAGGCAAGGTGGAAAATCTGATGAGTGCATTTCATCCATTCTCAGTAAGAGCAGGTAAAAATGAAAAATAACCAGGGTTGGGTTTTTTTTTTCTATTTGCATAATTTCTTCCTGCATTACATGCTTCCAGGTGATAGCACACCATTATTTCAGAGGAAATACAGCCTGCTGAGATCCTGCACCTTGATTATCTGGCAGCCTGTATAGGGCAATACTTGCTTATTTTTGGTCAATGCTTCATTGTCCATGACCTCGCACCGTAATTAACACGAACTCTCTCTCATTCACGTCTGTATTTAAGGGTCAAATAAAAACCAGCTGTCATCTTCCATTATTACTTAATGTCTTTGCTAAATTAAATAAATGCAAAACTTTATATGAAAGAGACACAAATAGAAAAGAGATGCTCCAACTCCTTAGATCAACTTCCCATTCCACTTCTCCGCCCCAGAAGTTTATTCCACGGTAAATATGTTTAAGAGACAAGGAGTCCTTTTTTTTAGCCTTGTGTAAAACAAGGTGCACATTGTTTGACATGTATTTGTTGAAATATAAGAGAAAATAGGAAGGAAAATTATAAAATAAAAAGTAGCAAATCACCTTGGTTTCATTTGTAATTTAAAAAAAGACACTTTTCATCACTTTGGTAGCCCTTATATTTTTAACTTAAGCATTAAATATTTATATACCAAAATATAACAACAAAACATTTTGATAAAGAATCACCATTACTTTTGATATAAAAAATATTGTCAAAATTACTGAGCTTAGACAACATTCTGTTCAGTCAATTCATTCATTCATTCATATCTCACATTACTAACCTACCAAATAATTTAAAGAAAGCTGTCATTTCCTGACGCTGAATAACTAGACACGGTCCCTTTGGACATTTATATTTCTGACTAGGAACCCCCTTTTCACAATTTTCTTGATGGTCTTTAAAAGCAGGTCGCTTTAGTCTAGTAAGCTTTTTTTGCTGATGTGATCTGGATGCACTCGATTTTACATGAACAGTGACAGTGGGAGGTGTCTGACACACCAGATTGTGTTTCATTTCGTTAAGCAAAGGTTCCTGTTAAAAAAATAAGAAGACATTAACTACAAAAACAGTCAGTTTCAGCACTAGTACATTTCTTTCGTTCATGTGAAATGTTTCAGTAGAGCTTGTATATCAGATGATGGAAAATTAATTTTATCAGTACTGATTATCTAAGTCTTGTGCCCTAAGACATCCATGTGGAGTTCTTTGATTTAGCTGTAATTTTATAAAGCTTTTCTTTTTCCCCAGTAGATGGAGCCTTCAATTTTGCTTTTTCCAGTCAACTTTGGAAAAAGGGGAAAAAAGCCTTGCCAGGAAATGCTGCTGTTTGTCAGGTCCTTGTAGCTCCACACGCTTAGTTAGATCTACCAAAATACCTGTGTTCCTCCCCTCCCGTTTGTGATTGTGTCTTTTTAAAAAAGGAATATTAACAGAATTAACGCAGCAGAACTGTGATTGAGCCATGTAACATTAAAACGAAGTCTTGAGCTCCTAATTGCTACTGGGAGTTAAATTTATCCCTCAAGCTGGACATACCCTGAAGGCACAACCAAGGAAACATACCTGTGGTGTTTGTAACCGCAAAATTTATGGGGATACCAAATGGACAGTGAGGAAGGGTATTTTCTGGCGGGATTCAATGTACTCCCGCCTTCGGTAGGTCTCCCCGGTTGCTGTGCTGTCTCGGCAGGGCCAGCCGAGGCCCCTGAGGCCAGGATGATTTTGGCTCTCAGCGCCCAAAGCGCCGCCGCCCGTGCCCGCCCCTCCCCGCCTCCCTCAGCGGCCTGCCCCTCACGCCTTGACGGGCGCCTCTCCCAGCCAATCAGCGCGCGCGGGGTGGCCGCTCCAGCCAATCGCACGGCCGGACGCTCTCTCCTCCCGCCCCTCCTGTTGCCGCCCTGGGCGCGGCAGCCAATGGGAGCGAGGCGCGGCGGGCGCCGGGCATGGCGGGGTCGCCTCTCGCTCGCCTTGGCACTGTCAGCCAGCGTCGAGCCTGACTGGGGCTCTCGGCTGCCCGACAGGACTGCGAAACCAAATCCCCTTCCCATTTTGTAAGGGGATGTAGTGACAGGGTAAGGGGGATGGATCCAACTGGAGAGTAGCCTTAGGCTAGATGTTGGCCACACATTCTTTCCTGTGAACGTGGTGACAAGGTGAATGTTGCCCAGAGAAGCTGTGGCTGCCCATCCCTGGAAGTGTCCAGGGCCAGTATGGATGGGGCTCTGAGCAACCTGGTCTAGTGGGAGGTGTCCCATCCTGCCCATGGCCGGGGGTTGGAACTAGATGATCTGTAAGGTCATTCCAAACCCAAACCGTTCCATGGTTCTATGATTAAAACATCTCCCCAGGAGACATGGGACACCTATGGTATGGACACCTAAGGAGAAGGGATACCTGCCTCTAAAGATCATTAACCATAGAGGTGCAGGATACCCTGCTGCTACCTTTCCTCAGAGGCAACTAATGCAGGTATGCAGTCAGTCTGAGGCTGTCTGTTGAGGATGGGCACCGGACCCAAGCTGGCACCACCTAGAAACCAGGCTGCCTTTGGAGTGGTAGACACCTCCAAACTGACGTCAGGAACCGGGGTGGGTGACCAGCTGAAGGTCAGACTGAGAGATGTGCCAGGGCAGAAAGCATTTGCTGCCCTCCCCACTTCCTGTGAAACCCGAGATCGGCAGCAAAATCACTTCCACACTCTGAATTTCAGTGTTGCCGAGTCCAGAGATCTGTAGAGATCAGACAAATAGAATTGCTAGGACTGTGGGCCCCCTTCTCTTACCAACATTCAAGTTGAGAACAATTCAACTGCGGCTCTCTATCTTCTGCTTCTGCTAGATCTGCAGTCACTTTTTTCACTCTGCCATCTTTTGTTGCACATGTCCAGCAGCTGCGCCTATAGAAAAAGGCTCTAGACATAAAAACCAGTGCAGAGCTGCACCTTCCCCATGCCCTACGGAAAGCACAGCAAACTCACTTATGCTCTTCATCTCTCCTTTATCTGCTGCATCTACCCTTGTGTTGTTTGAATCTCAGAGCCTGAAGGTTAGCGTGGCTGTTTCCTCAAAGGGCACTCGGTAGCAGCAAGAGTAGCTTTCATTGAAACACTTCCTTACAACTTGCTGCTGTCGATTTGGCTGGAAGGGCGGTGGCAGCCAAGCATCTCTTACAGCTGCTATGTTGTGCACAACGGCCTCGTGTTCCGTGGCTTTGTCCGTCCTTCACCTTTTGAACCCCGTTGCTATTTCATTCTCTCAGGGGAGAACTTCGTCTACTTCAAGCACAGAACACTCCGCTGCCACCAAAGCATTACTAAAGTGCTGCTCCTGGCAAAACACTCCTGGCTTGTGCACTCTCCTTCTGAATGTCTCACACTGTATCATTCTGCCTTTCTTGTTGTCTGAAGCTAAACAGAAAGCTTCATCTTGAGTAAAGAGCTGCGCCTAGACATCAGTTCTGCTTCTCCCTGAGACCTGAATTTACACCACATTCCAGGGGCAGTCCTCTTTCCTTTACAACCTGCAAAGTGCCACAAAATTCCTGCGCTCTTTGCACAGTTCTTTTCCACCTGAAGCATCACGGTGCAAATTACAGCCTCACAAGGACTAGAGCCCCGGAAAAAAAGACATCTCTAACAGAAAAAAGTCCAGGATAAGAATATGTCCTGCATGTCCTTTCTCATCGATTGGATTGTGTTGTTGTGTTGAATATCTTGGGCATAGATCAATTACACCAGTAATCACTTCAATCCTGTCACATCTCGCTGAGTGACAGGTACAAGGACAGTTTGGACTCTGCATAACAAAAAAGTTATGCATGTTCTGAAAGCTGAGGAAAAACTGCTCAACACACAGTTGGTGTGTATAGCATACACACTGAAAAGTGGCAAAGCTGAATTCCATTGCTGGGATTCAGTGCTGTCCGGATTGCAACAGGCAAAGAAGGAATTGCTATGGGCACTTTCCTTCTCAGTGCTAGAACCTGTCCTAAGCTTTCAGTTTTGCAGGGTCAGGATCCAAAGAGTATGGCTCCAGGGGATTGCTCATACTGTAAAGCTTCATTCTTCCTCTTATCTGATCTGGACAGAAATGAAGGCCAGCTATAGGCATTCAGCTATGTCACTTCTCTGTGTGTACACTATACAGAAATACTGTGTGTTGTTCACGGTTTTCCCTCAGCTTTAGGTACACTCATATCCATGTAGCTATTGCTCAGTGAAATGTGGCAGGAGAGAAGCACTTGCTGGAGTAGTCATTCTAAGTCCAAGGCATTCAACACAGCACCACAATCTGTGCAACAAGAAGAGGACATGCAAGTCACGTCCTTTTGTCTTGGCACATCTTCCTGTGCGAGATAACTCTGCGGATCCTTTACGCCTTGCCAAGCTGAACTGTGCATGATGGTGCTTTGAGCAGAGGATCACCGCGCACAGACGCTGTGATCTGGCGGCACTTTACAGATGGTAAAGGAAAGAGGGCTGCCTATTTAATGTGGTGCGAAGTAGAAGTCTCCACAAGTTTTAGGGGAAAGCTATGGGCAAGATTCAACAGAAGTAATACTTAGGAGCTCTTCGCTACGACAGAGTGTTTGGAAGAGGATGAGGGTTTGCATCCGGGAGATGGACAGAGCAGAGAGGTTGCAAAAGATATAGAAAGAAGCAGCAGAGCATGAGGCTGGTGGGTGCAAGTTGGTGGCTGCTAGAGGACTGTGGCTTCTAAATTCACACTGGCAGTCGTAAGGAGGCAATACATGGGGAGCTACTTGTGCTGCTACCGATTCTTGTTCGAGCCATCTGTGGAAACAATTGCACTTAGTTTAGGTGGCACAAACCAGGCAAAACAACGATAGATGCACTGGAGAAAGGTAAAAATTGCATTCACTTGTGACTTTGATGCAGTTTGCTAGCAGCAAGAGTACAGCTGTTCACTTGCTTTCACTTTTAGAGTTTTTTGTATGAGAAGATCTGCTGAAAGTTGGCAACATTTCTAGAGAGTGGACAATATGTCTATCAGAGAAGGAAGATAAGGAGATGCACTCTGTTGTGCGTAGTTTCATGACTGCTTGAAGAACACGTACTTCAACAACACCTTCTGTTTTGGTGCATCTTTCTGGATAATCTATGAACTGCATGATCATAGACTCTGCAGTACTTGGAGTTTAAAAACCAGCCAAAAGCCACATTACGTGATGAAGTTCAATGGAAGTGCTTTACCTTTTCAAGCAGCAAAAGCAATGTAAGCTGACTCTGATTGTAAACAAGCTGTTCTTGTGGGACTTGCAATTCTGTACCCTGTGGTTAGCAGAGCCCGGTGTTTTGCAGCTCCGTACTTAAACTTTTGTAACCTGTCATGCTCACATAATCACAGAGGCGAATTGTCCTCTGCTTCATGCTCAAACAATGTCAGTTAGAAGAGGTCTTTGGCAGTTCAAAGGCAGCCAGAATTCTAGGTGGTGGCAGCTTGGGTCTGGGAGAAATCTTGCTCATTCAAAACCCCACTCCCGGCTACAGGATACCAGGCATGAACAGTAACCCTTTTCCATGGGAAACAAAACTGACTCCCCCAGTTTCCTGATGTCAGCCTGCAGGAGGCATTTGGCACTCCAAAGGCAGCCAGGGTTGTAGGGGGTGGCAGACTGGGAGTGGGAGAAATCCTGCACCATTCAACAGTTTAGAAATCAGAATCATGGTCCATGGCAGACGGCCCTGGACATGAATGGTGGCCCTTTTGCATGAGAAAAAAACTCACCAAAAATCCCCAATCCTGATGTCAGATTGGAGAAGGCATTTGACAGTCTAAAGGCAGCCAGAGTTCTAGGTGGTGGTGGCTGGGGTCTGGGAGAAATATTGTGCCGTTTGGAATATCGGCAGGAAAGGGTACAATACTACGCACCTCGACCTGGACACAAACAGTGGCCCTTTTCCATGAAAAACAAAACTCATACACCCAGTTTCCTGATGTCAGTTTTGAGGAAGCATTTAGAATTCCAAAAGCAGCCAGGGTTCTAGGTGGCGGCAGCTTGAGTCTGTGAGAAATCCTGCACCATTTGGAATCTCAGCAGCCAGAAGATATGAACTAATCTCTGAGACCTGGCCATGACTGGTGGCCCTTTCCCATGGGAAACAAAACTCACCCTCTCAGTTTCCTGATGTTAGTTTGGAGGAGGCATTTGACACTCCAAAGATAGCCAGGAGTCTAGATGGTTGCAGCGGGGGTATGAAAGAAATCCTGCACCATTCAGAATTTTATCAGGCAGAAGAGCTGTCCTGGGCATAGAGCTCTGGATACAAATGGTGCCCATTTTCCATGGAAAAACAAAACTTACCCTCTGAGCTGTCAGCTTCGAGGAGGCATTTGGCACTCCAAAGGCAGCCAGGGTTCTAGGTGGCAGAGGTTTGGCTCTGGGAGAAATCTTGCTCCATCTGTAAATTGAACAGGCTTAAGCTCCCTCCCGGCTACAGGCAAGTGGACATGAACAGTGTCCTTTTTCCATGGGAAACAAAACTCACCGCCCCAATTTCCAGATCTCAGGTTCCATATCTTCCCTCAGGAGGAGGTGTTTGGCACTCCAATGGCAGCCAGGTTCCTAGGTGGTGGCATCTTGGTTCTGGGGGAGATCTTGTGACAGTCAGCATTTTAGGAGGCAGAAGCCCACTCTTGGCCAGATTCCAATGTATATAAATGGTGCCCCTATTCATTGGGAAACAAAACTCACCCCCGCAATTTCCTGATTTCAGTTTGGAGGAGGTGTTTGGCACTCCAAAGGCAGCCAGCGTTTTAGGTGGTGAAGCTTGGTTCTGGGGGTAATTCTGCACCATTTGGAATTTTAGCAGGCAGAATTGCTGTCCAAGGTACAGGAAGCAGGCCAAGACTTGTGGCCCTTTTCAATAGGAAACAAAACTCATGCTCCCAGTTTCCTGATGACAGTTTGGAAGAGGCATTTGGCACCCCAAGCTACATGGGTCTACCCCTTTTTGACCTACCAGCTCCAAAGCCAGAAGTCAAGAGAGCTTTCCTGGGGTTTATTCATCTTAAAATGTGTCTCTCTGAGGGGTATATTTAGCTCTTTAACTGACTTATCAGCATGCCTATGCTCAGAGCCAGCCAGACATTGGTTTTGCCAGATACAGAGGAAGCTCTTAGCAGCTTCTCTTAGAAAATCACTTTTGTGGCTGGCTTCTTCCCCCCTCACCAAAAAATCAATTAATGCAAAACCAGCACACACCCCCTCTAATTTCACCCCCAAAACCGCCTCCAAAATGCCACAAAAAATGGCCCAAAAATCACCTTGATCCCTTCAGAGACCTTTGTTACATTTGGAAACCCTAATCTGTGTATATCCTGTCTTATTAACATGTCATTTGCATACTAAAAATGACAGCACCATTTTTGTTACAGTTCTGGAGACCCCAAAAATCGACCCTGAAAGACTCTGACTTGCAATCAATATCTTCTTAGAACCTAATTTACATTATTAATATATTAGCATCTCATTTGCATACCCAGAAATACAGTCCCATCCTCTCACTCCCTGGGGACCCCTGTGTAAAGAATAAAACACCAAAGACATGAACTTTTGATTACGGTGTTAATAAGCTCTTAATTAAAGTGTTAGTTTGCTATTGAATGTTAAATGTTAACATTCTAAAACTTACCTTCTGTTGCTGTTCAGTGTTAATATCCCTTGATAAGCTAAGACGTGTTCTGCTGATCCTGTATTTGTACTCCTTCCCATCACGTACCCTGCATCCAGGACCCTTTCTGTCGGGGACCACTGCTGCTGCTCCCACAAGAACTTGTGGACACATGTTCATGTGCACACAAACCACATACAAATGAGGGGCCTTCGGACCCCCAAAACCACAAACCAGAATCTAACAAAAGAGTAGAAACTGTAACTGTAGCCCAGCCAAACCGCACAAAATCATATACAATCAACTAGAGCTGGGTTCCGTCAGTCTAAATGACACTCCTGGACCATGAGTCCACAAGCGTCTGCCTAGGGATTCTCATTTGAACAGAAGCCCCAGTTCTTCCGAGAGACAAAGCTGCGCATCTCCACCTCAGCTCTCCACCCAGAGTTGTCTTTAACAAAGGCTTTTTCAGAGGAGCTAGTCTCCTGGCCCGTTTCTTATGCCTGGGTCCCCCAAAGATCCCTCAAAACCCATCCTGGGCGCTGGCAGAAGCCACTTTCGGTTCAGCCGACATTTTTGTTGTGGTACCCTTAAGGCACTCCGCTCCTCCCAAAGGCGTCTGCCTTGTCGGCTGCCTGAACCTGTCCCCAGCGCCGATCCCGCTCTCTCAGCGCCATTTCCCGACGCGTTTCTCGGCCTGAGGACACGGGCGGCGGGGTCAGCGGTGTTGGAGCCAGGCGGCGGCCGCAGCCAGTGTGCGGCTGGAAGCCCGACCCGGCTCCGGCAGGCGGTCCCTTCCGCCATTTGAGAGGGGCACGCCCAGACTGGAAGCCCTGTCGGGACGCCGCTCGCCCGCCCGGTGCCCCCAGCCCGTGGCGCGCTGCGAACGCGTCTCTGCCGCCCGCCGAAACCCGCCGGGCCGTCATTGTTGTCAGTCATCGCGTCCCTTTGCACTGCCAAGTCTCTTTTACCGCTCTACAGACACCGCTGCCCACCCGCGTGGCTGAGGGCATGACTGCAGTACCGCCCTCTGTCCACAAGGCGGCAGCACTGCCGACGAGCTCAGCCCCTTGGATTCTCAGCCGCAGCGTCTGTTTCTGTGGGTGCAGGCACTCGATTGGTTCGTTCCTAGATAAAAATGTCATGGCATTACTTTCAAAACCTACACATATCCAGGCAGAGTTTCTTAGATTTTTGTATACAACAGAGTGGAGAGAGAGGACTTATTCCAAAATGAATTTAGGGATAAATTTATGTTGCCGATAGCTATAAAACCGAAAAACTTGACAGGCTTTAGTATTCTACACCCAGCCCTTCTGTGGATTTTCTGGCAGTTTGGGGACCCTCTAGGGGAGGGATCCCACCTCATTCAGCACTTACCTGCCTCCTTCACCGCAGCATGGCTCTCTCTCTCCTAGGGACCTTGGTGTGCCCCAAATGACATCAGAGCCCTGGAGTCTCCACTGCTCCCTCTCAGCCTTTTTTCCTCACTCCCAAAGAAGGCAGAATCAAACTGCCTTGGATAGCAGCGCGGTACTTTATTTGAGCCCTTTCCACGTGTATGTTCCCAAAAAAAGGGGCTTTGCTGCAACAAGAAAGGGGGGCAGTCCCCAGAAGGCCAAAAGTTGCTCCCCAGCCTGGCTGTCACAGGCCATGGCATTCCCATCTGCGCTCACGGACCTGTCCGGCTGTGGGATGGCAGCACCAGGGACAGACAACAAGAGGCAGAAAGAGGGAGTGGCAGCAGAGAGGACACAGGAAGAGAAGGAAGAACGGGGTGTAGGACGAATCTGAAAAAAAAAAAATTTACACCCCCCCCAAAAAAAAAACCTGGGATGGGCAACACGACAGAGGGATTAAAAAAGACCAGGGACAGTGAACGGGACACAATGATCCAGTGAGAAACAATGGCACAGAGAGCACCACAGAGAAGAAAAAAGGAATACAAGTGAGGCATGGAGAAGGATGAAGAAAAAGAGAAAAAGAGTTCCAAACACACACCAAAGACAGAGGAATACAGAGACAAAGAGGAAAATAAGGACTCAGAGAGGAAACGACCAAGGCACGTGCCAGTGGGGGAGAAGACAGGGGATGGAAACAGAGGCACGGCCAGCAGGACAGAGGCTTACCAAGAGAAGGGTACAATGAGGGTGAAGGACTTGGCAGCAGGTGCAGACAGGTACAGGCAAAAGGACAGGGAGAGGGACAAAGAAATACAGTCAGGATGCAGGAAAAAGGAGCAGAACAAAGAAGGAAAGATAAAGATGTGGGCAGGGAGGGAGAGAGACAAAAAGTAGGACAGAACGGGAAGAGAGATTGAGCAACATTTATTAAATAAATATGGAGAATTTCTTTCTTAAAAGAAAAAGAAGAACAAGAGAGACTGAAGTAGTCTCTGAAAGGGAATGGGAGGGGGAGCACACAGTACAAGAAAGGAACACAAAAGACAGACAGAGAGAAGAAAGGGGGATGGAAGTTGGATATAAGGCTGAAAGAAAGTAAGGAACAAACCCTAGGACTTATTAGAGAGTGTGACTGATGAACGGGTCAAAAACCCACCAGCTCGAACATAACCAGTTGCTGTCATGGCTCAGCTTGGGACTCATTAATTTACATCTGTCTCTTGGAAGGGCCACAAAGCCCCTGATAAAACATGAGGTGAAAGCTGAATGGATGATGTGCTTCACATTTGGTGCTGCTCAGCCCTAAATCCCAGCCTGTGCTGCCAGTGAACACTCTGATCTCTTTTCTGAGGGAAATGTTACCTTTGTCCATTCTCTTCCCTTCCTGGTATCTCAGTGTGCTCTGAATGAACATGATGAGAGGCTGAGAAGTGTTTTGCACAGCACAATGAATAAAACGGTCTAATTCTCAGAAGACAATTGACAACAGACAGCAAAACTGCCTTGAGGGTACAGAAGTTACCTAAGAACTTCCTGGAACAGGGAAAGAAGAGAAACCACACAGACAAGAAACCACACAGACTTTGAATGCAAGACTCTAAAACCAGCAAGAGATTCATTCTTGTGTATTAAATGTTAAAAATCACATGCATAATTATAGAATATTTTATAGTTAAAAAAATATTTCAAAAACCAACCCCGACAGTTTACCTGCAACTGCTATAAAATATATATGTACATACATACATATATATATACATATATATATACATATATATATATATATATGTATATAAACATGATGATTTTTAAAACAAGGATGCAACCATCCAGGTAATGCTGAGTGAACTGATGCCCTGCATCGGACAGTCTTGTCAAACTCCTGTTGGCAGAACTGAGCTCACTGTGTCCATTTCACAGACACAGCTGTCTCACACACGGATCCAAATCCAAATGACAGCTGTGGAAATGACTAGTGGAAGAAAATTGTATTTTGCACACTACAGCCAAGACTTGTGAAGGGCCACAGTATAATATGCTGTAAAAGAGCCCGTGGTATGAGAAATACAGCCTTGTGGGCTGTCTCCTCAGACACGCTGGTGGAATATTCAGCATGGCATAACTGGCCACGTGCACAGTGCACCTGGGTCCTGTAAGCAATGTCAGAAATGTCAGCATGTATTTTACCAGGCACTTAAGGTTTAAGACATGTTTCAGCACCTAAGGAAGGCAGCCAACAAAGATGTTTGTAACAACTACCAAGGAACAGACATAAAAATGACAAGTTGCTGGTTTTAAGCAGCCGAGTCGTTGCTGTTCTGAAGGATGGCCCCATACGGGTCACTGTTAACACGCTTGTAGACAAAGTGAAAGACCTGGGGCTGCGGACGGCTGTGCAACTCTGCCTTGATTTTCTGAGGGTAGGTGTCCTCTGTCAGTTGTTGCCAGGTATCATCAATAAAAAGGAACAGCCTGTATTCTTCTGGATTTGCCACTTTAAACTTCTCAGCACAAAGCTGACATACATCTTCGGTAGTGATATATGGCCTTACTAGCAAAGTCTTTCCTGTACAGCCACTGGTAACTTCCTGGAATGCAACACGAAGGTAGTTCTGTGGAACAAGAAAGGAGAAATCAGGAACTTGAAAAACCCTCAGCCCCTGAAAACTGAAAGTCAGCAACAGAAAGCAAGCCTCTCCCTGCTCCAGCTGTCAAACATGCCTTGGCCATTCCCGGACATTACGGCCATCCCGTGAGCTGCAGCCTGGTGTCTAAGCCTGGCCTAACCCAGCTTCACAGGACAGCACTTATTTTTTTTTTACAGGGATTCAGAAAGAAAATGTACTCTGCATCATTCGAGTAAACACATACGATCTTGAGAGCCACTGATTCAAGGCTCTCTTTTGAAAGAGACAACAGCAGGAGAAGCACTGGGCACACTTGGTGACAGCTCTTCCCTGCCCCCTGCATCTTCCTACATCCAAGTGAACACTGAACCTGGACTGAGTTCAGAGAAAGAGAAGGTAGCACTTCCTACAAAATCCTGCAGAAAGAATCTTCTGTCATTTTGTCACCCAGAAGAAATACAAGGTGCAGGATGCTCCTGTGGAAAGTGCAGAGTTTTGCTGAAAGAACAGACTCCAGCTGCTGGAATCTGACACCTAAGCACAGGACAGGAGAACAGAATGTGGATTCCAGGGAGATGGACAGGCTTTGGCCACTGCAATTGCTTGTCATTGCTTCTCCTCTTCCTAACTGCAGACAGCTGAACTCCAAGGAGTAAATACTCTCTTCCCAATTCCAACAACCTCCCTGCTTTCAGCCCACAAACTGCTGCAGCTGAACAGTCAGTTCAAAGCAGATGGAAGAGATGCAGGCCTGACTTCAGAAGATGAAGTGATAACTACTGTTTTGTTATTCTCCACTTGAAGGTACTGCCCTATTCTGGAATAGCAGTACAAAACACAGGGGACAAAAAAAAGTCCCAAAACAAAACACAAACAAACATGAGGACATCCGTATTACAGAACTCTGCTGCCTGCTTAAACTTCAAAACTGTCAGGGAACATTTCTCCTACCTCTCCTCTCTGCTACTTGCTTTATGTCACCACTGGCTACTGGAGAGTTGGGCTGATTTATACCCCTGGAAATCTGGATTTGATCTTTTGAACAATAAAGTGTGCAAAAAAAGCTGAATCCAAGATACAATGCAGTTTGTCCTCACTTTATATGACTTAAAAGGGAAGGTAAGAAAATTCTGTTGTTTAGTGTTTTCTTCAGACCATCATAATGAAACTGGTTGATAAAATTGCAAGGACTTCAAAACCGAGGCAAACTTCCCAGCCGTAATCTCAGCACTGTTTCACTCCACTTGTGGCCCCAAGGGAATTTGCTACAAATCATACCTCTCAAACGGGCATTTCCAAGAACACAATCATCCCATTTTCCATTTCAGCCCCAAGCTCTACCTGGAAATCATCAACTGAAGGTATTGTCCTGTTTGTTGTCCTCCTCTTGTGCCACTGCCGGAGAGTATCTCTGGCCTCTGAACTGAGCAGCTGGGCAGCTTGTTCTTCCTGGAAGTTCTTGATCAGTGAAAGTGCTCCATAAGCGCTTGTCAAGTAATAGCCTCCTGTGAAGGACAGTAAGGGGAAGAACTTCTCAGAGTGGTCACAGTCACTGGTACAGGCAGTTTTCTTTGAGGTATATATAAATACACACACAGAGGCACACAGCCACACACATAGATATGAAAGTTGCCAGAATATTTACACATAAAAGGAAAACCCTCCCTGGCCTGCACAACACTGGAGGATTCCTTATGTGACTCCTGTCACTCCTTTACCCCAGAACGTTTACTCCTCCACTGGGAGGAGCACCAGCTTTAGTCTAAAATATTTACTAACATAAAACATAGTGTTTTGGTTTCTTCTCAAGCTTCAGAGGTGGATGAAATAAACACGTCTATTGAAACAAAGTAAAAAAAAAAATCTAATCCTGTTCATCAACTTAAAAGCAACCACCCTCAGTGGCAATAAATCAAAAACTGGACGTGACTCTGGTACTCTGGAATCATCCCAAAGAGCTGCCTTTGTTTCTAAAACGACTACTGATCTGTCACCTTCTTAACATTCCACAGAATGTCCAATTAGTTCAGGAGAGGGTGTGTATAGTCCTGCACACTCCCCCTGTATTACATGAGTAAAGAACAAATCAAAGCCACAACAGACTTGCCAATGTACAAAAGAAGCTGCAGGTCACAAAGTAAGAGTCTCAACAGGAGGTAACAGTCGGCAGCAATCAGGAGAAACAAAAGACATGCTGTCTTTTCTTTTTAAAGTCAACTATTTGGGTGGGAGTGTTCAGCAGGCAAAAGGCAGCACAGTCTATTCAGAGACATTCAGAGATTCATTCTGTGCCCACAGCAGTATTTTCTGTATTATTGACAGCATCCCCTCTCAGCCTTGGGCTTTGCAACAAGATGAACACATAAAATTCATGCAAGACCCATTAGACAAATTGGACAATACATTACAGTTGAAATGCACAACCCCAAAGCACTAAACATTTTTTTCTGCACAGCAGAGCTGAGCTAGTGCCAATGACAGGCCCAGCCAAAGGACAGACTTCCTTTGCTGCATTCAAAACAACATGACTTCATAGTCCAGTCAATCTTTCTGCTTTACAAACATGTTAATGATCTCCAGCTTCACATCGCTAGTATTTTCCATGCTAAGGTTCCTAACAATGCATTCAAGGATGCTCTGTACCCCAAACAAGCAAGTGACTAGTGCTGAATTGGAGGAATCGTGGCATGAATTCTCCCAGGCATACTGGCATGCAAGAGGATACGGCAATTTCAGAAAGTCAGGATATACCAGGAATAGGAAACACACACATATACCTAAATGCATAGCTAAGCTGGGCTGCAAGAACCTTCAAACTTCCTCATACACCTTTTAGATTCTGGGGCCTAACAGGGCCTTGCAGAAAACTTCTTTGTTAAAAATGCTGCCAGGGAAACAGCAAGGAGACAGATTTCCTTGCCTCTAGCAGACTTTCGCCCTGATTCAAGAAATTCCTCAGGCAACATATTGCTAGGGCTCATAAAAATACCTTGGGAGAAGCAAATATTGGGAAGAAGCAAAGATCACTAAAAGGGAGCAATATTCTCAAAAGCACTTCCACAAAGGTGCAAAGAAGTCCCCCCAGAAGTTTTCACAAAGCACCTAACCCAAGTCTCATGATGTGCCTCGCAATTTGCTGAGTGCTGCTGCCCCACAAATCCTCTCAGGAAATTTTCAGGCACAAAAGGCTAAGGCAATTCAGCACCTGCACAGTGCCATGTGTTTGCCTGATGAATCAAAACAGCTTGGAAGCAATGTATTTGCTCACAAAGCAATACACAGCAGATGATTTTCAGGCTGCTGGGGCTTGTGCTTTGCAAGCTACTCAGTAGTGGAAAAAAATGACATTCTCCTGTTACACTATCAATATCACTGTCATTAGGTCTCCCCATAATAGGATTGCTACTCAAACAAGAGGAACGGCAGCACCCCCTCACTAGTCCTTCATGCAGTTCTAGTAAAAATAAATAGATTACCTTCTCCATGCAGCAAGGATGGATCCAGCAACTCCATCATGTATTCGATTTCAGTATCCAGCTCCAGCATATCACACTGGGCTAGCACATATGTCAACACAGGCAAGAAGTCATCAGCTCCATACAGCCTCCCTGGGTTGAAGGGAACACAGGCAGTGAGAGAAAAAACACATTTCTTTACCAGTTTCCATGTTTGAAAGGAAAGCACTCCTTTGTGCCTTCTCTACCCTGCATTTCTGCGTTACTCCAGAACCCCCTAAAGTCACCCAAGTGCAGCAAAGAGAACGTCTCCTGACACTCACTGCACAGGAGACCAGCTCAATCCTGTCCTTCAAACAAGTACAGATCTTAGGATGCACACACTGAGACATGCAAGGGAAGTTCAGAGACTGGGCTCACCCTGGCACCAGCTCAACTGGTGAACTGCTGAAAAGGCTGCCATGGCAGTCTGGCCTGACCTTCACCTGCACTGCTACCATTGCCTACGAGGTGATGAATAGACATTTTCTTTATACATCCAGGGAGTACACTCACTTGTTGGAAGCCTCCAGACACAAATACAAATACAAATGTAGGATTTTCTGAATATGAATACCACAGCAGAGAAACCCGACTATAAAAGCCTATTAGATTTCACAAGGAAACTCAACTCATTTCCTTGACAGACAGTAGACAAAAACACCCGTGAGCAAAGCACCTGAAGGGAGCCTGCAAGAAAGATTGGGAGAGACTTTAAGGGCCTGGAGTGAGAGTGATCCACAAAAACTGTGCTGTTGCCTAGGCCTGTCTGTGCTCCTGGCACTTTTCCTGCATTTTGACTTTCTGTTCAGAAATCCCCAAGTAGCCAAATCTCTAGGTCTGGCAAAACAGTGTTCACTGCAGAACTGATGCAGTGATGGCCAACCAGAATCGCCCAGAGCAGGAGCCAGCTTACAACTCTGGGGAAATTCAAGTGACACGAGATGAGGCATATGCTCCAGCTACCACACTTAGCTGGCTGGGAGTATAGATACTCAAACAGCTGGCTCAACACTATGTTTAATGAACTTTACTTGACAAAACAAGACAGCCCAATGAGCACTTGCCACATCTTAGCCCAAGTCTCCCAGTACAGCACTTAACCAGCAGCAGCCCATCAGTATTTTCCTGCTGCATGTTGGAAATACCTTACTCAATGCAATAATATCACAATACGGAGACAGGAGATTATAGAAACCCAGTAATAAGCTGGGCAGGAGCTCAGTCCTAAATCTTGTAAAAGTACCTAGGGGACTTTAACAGCCACAAGCTTTCACCATTCATCCCAAATCTCCAAAGAAAGCAGGTGTCTTGATCTGCACCAGATCCAGCTGCACATGCAGTGCTTCCTTAGATAGAAAACTGCCAAGCACCTGCAGCAGCTTACTCTCACTTAGGGGGAAAAAAAAATCTCCCACTACTACAGCTGTGCTACACCTTAGCTCATGACCTGTCATAGCAGTGTGCAAAAGAGAATGTCAGAGTTGCACCTATAAATTCATGCCATCCAGCACAGCATTTTGGCCCACTGACTGCTCAGCAGGTCTTGACTGGCCTGTAGTGCCATTTCAGTATTTAGGTTCCAAGGGCGCTTTTGGATTCTTGTTACAGTGCAGAAATAGATGTCATTTCTGTTCCAAAAACATGACAGAAAGTGTCCAAATAAGAACATTCAGTGGCACAGCAAGCCAAAAATACTGGATTAGAGGCTGCTTTTCTCCACCCATTAGGGCAAAACACTTGCAGTTGTCATATTGCATACACGCTATTGAATTACAATAGCTAAATATACAGTGTTACCTCTATTAAAATTTGCATAAAAATACTCATTTAGGATCAGTGTTAAATTCAACAGGACTCCTGCTCACAGGACAGCCTTTCTGCCAGCCAACTTCAAAAGCCTACAGTTAAGGAAAGCTGCTCTTTTTCAACTACTTCACATCTGCAGGATGCTCTGCCTGGAATGAGGTAAAACAAGTCCCTGTTTTGCAAAGCTATCAGTAGAGAACTAAGAAGTGTCATCATACTGCTTTTGGTGTTGAATTATGCTAAACCCAGTCAGACTCATCAACGCCAAAATTAAACATCCTGACAGTGAAGTGGCAAATAGAGTAAAGTATCCTTATCTAAAAACAAGTCTATCACTTTGTAATCTAAAAGTCCAGTCCCTTTTTCAAATGTCAGGATTGCCTAATACACTCCTTCCTGGAGGTGTATGGAGACTCCTCCCTTGTGAGGGAATGCCCCTCACAGCTGACCAAGAGATTTGCCCCCCTGGCCATCCGTCTCATTAAGTAACAACAATCTCTCTACTCAGTAATTGTTTTGGGTCTTTTAGCTAGCTTTAATATAATTTCTTTATTATAATTGTTTTGATACAGTGCATTGTACTATACTAGACTATACTAGTAGTTTTTTACTTCTACACTGAGTAGTGAATAATTCAGATTAAGATCTTTTTTGTCTAATCATTATCATAATAAATAATTCATTTTTTTATATGACTAAATCTGAATTGCCATCCTTAATCCTGTAGGACCAAGTTGTACAAAGATACAATCATCCCTCTGTAATTCCTTAGATTTAAACCACTGACAAAGTCTAGGCTAAGACTGAATCCAGCTGTATCAAGGCACCTCTCTGAGAAGGAGTTTAGAAAGCACGAAGGTCCTTCCTGCACCATGGGAGGGCATCTCTAACTTTGTCTGAAGCTCCCACTCCACCCATGACAACCCTAACTCTGCTTCAGACTGCGTTTTAAAGATGTGCAACCAGATAGCTCAGAGGCAGCAGGTCAGAAACAGAGAGGAAAAATTCCTCTCAAAGGAGCAAGGAGAGGCTACAAGAGCTCCAGCAGGAGACCTGTCTGCAGAATGGGATGGGCTGATTCCTCTAAAAGACAACACCAGGTATGAAATATCAGTGAACCAGAACTACTAGAAGCAGCATACCTGAGTTATTCTCCATAACAGTGTAAATCAATTTGCAAACTCTCAGCAGCAGCATGACTTTCTTTTCCGGTGAATACATCTTCTGCATAGTCATGAACTTGACTTTTATCTTTTCAACGTCCACAAAGTCTGGTGTCGGAACAAACACACCCAGTTCCTGAGGATTCCTCTGCCGCACCAGCTGCAGGTTTTCCTTCAGTTGTTTCCAGGAGCCATCCGTGGTATGAAACTCTTTCAACATCGCTTCAATGTGACCCTTCAACGGCTTCAGAATGCACTTATGCATGGCCTTCTCCAGCACAACATCTGCAACAGGAAAACATAAATCCAGCTGGCTACCCCCTCTAAAGCAGAGCCAGCATTAACACAACCATTCCCTAAAGACGCCCTGTAGAGCAAAATCTACTTTCTAAGGCCCACTTATTACACAAGCTGAGTTTCCAGATGTTTGTTAACACGAAAACAAGAAAGCAGCACAGAATCTGTATTCCACTGGAATTTCTGGCAATATGGTAAATTAAAAAAAAAAAAAACCCACACCCACACAGACAGACTACAGATAGTTTAAAGAAAGAAAAACCAAAACAAGCCTGTGGGTCTATTAAAGTTTTTCTTTTGTTGGTCCGAAGTCTGCAAGTTTTATTTTACTTCAAGTTTAGACTTTAATTCCCAAACTTAATGAAAAACAGTCAAAGCCATAATTTTTGTCTTCTTTGGCATTAAAGCCTGTCCTTTTTGCATAGTTTCCACTGGAAACTATAACTCAATGAAGACTTCCTAAAACTTGGCTCGACTTTGTTAGGATCTTTATGAAGCTGGACAGATTACAGGCTTTAAACTATAAATGAAAACCAAGCTGTGTTTGTCCAGCTTCAGATTTCATCACACAAGCTTATATACAGCTTTGTCATCAAGTTCTAAGTTCTTTGGCAATAGTGTGCACGTGACACATTAACCACTAACTTCAGGGCTTTTTTTTAATTCTTGTTCTATTCCGATTCTTCTTTAACCCTTATTCTCTGTTTCCAAAGTATGGACTGTTTTCTCTGCAAACCTTTACTTTAAAAGCTAATTTCCTTTCCCAGCGTCCTTATGGTAACATAGCTTACTTGAGTTATTAGATTACATCAATTATTTGTACCGTGGTGGGGAATATGGTGGGGAATGTTGCTGTGCTGTCCCTGCAGGAGAGTGCGGCAGGGCCAGAGCCTAGAGCAGGCAGATGGACCAGAGGAGCACAAGGACTGAGAGCAGACAGAGGAGAGACTGTCACTTCCAGGTCACACATTTACACAAATCAGCAGTGGACATTCTTGTTAGTAACGGTGACTCATTAAAGTTTCATTAAGCCTCATGGTATTCCCAGGTTCTCTGCCTGTACTCCTGTGTTCTTCTCACACTACAGCCTCTTTCTTTTCTCTCTACTCTTCCTCCCCATTTTTTTTTTTTTTTCTTTTTTAATCACATACTATTTCTAAGGCTCGGGATTTACACACACACCCACACACTCTCCAAACAAGCGTTATTCTGTTTTCTTGCTTTTTTCTTTCATTTATCTTATCCTTGTGTCCAGCCTGTTTTCCTTTTGGGTCTCCATCCCTCTCTTTCCCACATAAACACCCTTCACACACTCCTCCTCCTATGGTGCTTAGACTTCTTATATAGCATTTTTTCTGTGTTTGTCAGTAAAGGCACCAGAAAAGGTATGATCAGTATGAGACATGTTCTTGGTGGCCTCTCACACAGTGGTCAGGGCTGGATCCAGATTCCCATCAGACCACAGCCATCAAATAGCAACATTAGCAAGTGGCAACACTTCAAAGGACTGATCCTTATCTACTCTACTTGGTAGAACCACACAATCAGCACCAAACCAGCCAGGTAAATAGAAGCATCACCCTTCTGCACAGGGACAGAAAACGGCCTCTCCCTGCAACCCTCAGGGCTCATGGGAAACAACTGCAGAAACAATTTTCCACCAAGAGAAATGCACTAGTCTCACCCAGGGATTGGCTAGCTAAATTTCTAGAGGGTACAAATCATTCCTTGCCATCTTCATTGATGACTATTTTTTTGACAATTCAACTTAATTTATTTCTGCTACCTGACTTTTTTTAAATAGGAAAAACACCAGCTGCTTTGCTTGTAGGAGAAACACCTCTGCAGTGTGCATTCCAACCACCTGGTCTTGTTTGTTAAAGCACTTGGTGCTGCTAAACATCATGTAAAGTGAGAGAGCTCTATCCCTGTGAAAGCTCAACTCCCACAGGCTTCCACTCAAAGTTCTGCACATGAATACTGAGCATGAGCCATCCTTCATCTCAACAAAGAGGGGTCATCACCATATCTGCTGACAGAAGCCTCGAAAAACTCAGTATGTTCCTGTATGTGACTGATCCTCTCTCTACAGGACTGCAGAAGCAGTGCCTCCCCAGATCCCACAGGAACTGGATGCTGCTGGGAAAGAAAATTCCTCCCCAGAGTCCCAGTCCTTGGCTGGGACCAGGCTCGTTGTCTGTAGGTGAGAAGTGATAGGCTCAGGGCTTCTGCCCTCAACCCTTCGAAAGGTAGTGCCACTTCCACAGATGAACCATGCAGATTTTTACAGCTGTACAAGATGGAAAGGAGGTTTCTTTCACATTTGCAATTTGTCACAGGCTCCAAAAGCAGTGCCTAGAAATTACTTTCAAATTTCCGATCACATTCCGCAGGTGTTTCCATGGTAACTTAAAATAATTTTGAAGCAGCACAGAGGAAGGGATCACATAACTCGTGGCTGTGCTCCAAGCTCCAAACAGGTACAACAAAACAAAGAAAAAACTCACAACAAACAAAAATCCACACAAAACCCCCCCAAAGTAACACACAACCTTTTCTCCTCCTTCATGAATTCTTGGCACACATAAGAACCACTGAGTTCTGCCCTCAAATGAAAAAGTGGCAAAATCTAATAAGCTGGTGAGGCTAACAGCAGCAAGATTGGTAAGGGTTAGACTGTTTTGTTAATGATCAACAGTAACACCCATATGTATCCTAATAAATAAAAAGCTTACAAAAAATTAATATTATTATTAAAGCCTGGTAAGACAGCACTTCTCATGAGTCTTAGAACAATATTCAGTGTCACAGCACCTATAAGATGTTTGGGGCCAGACCATCCAATCAGCGACCCTTTCTTCAGCACTGCTGCTTCTGTCTGCTTTAAGATAAAGGTGTTTTTGGGTAAGATCCCACAAACCAATTCTTAGCCAGCAGGAGTTTTCATTTTTGACTTCTAATGGCCACAAAAACGTATATGAGGGTTTCCCAGGCAAATCAGCATCTAAGTTGTGAATTGAGCACTGATTCTTCAACTTAACCTCTTTGTATATTTTTAAGATCCAAATCAGCAACAAAAATTCTGTTTACTTCAGACATATGTTTTCAAATATCCTCCCAGTATGCTTACCACTCCAAAACCAAAACAGACACTCTTCGGGTAATTTTTTTTTTAAACAGAATTTGAGCTGAACACTGTGTATTGTTCCTGAAATGATGCTTATAATTAGCCTGTAGCCTCAAAATGGGAACTGGAAGTGCTTTGATAAATGAACTATAAAGGCCAGCCAGCTAGTTTCATTGTGACTTGTGGAAACACATCTGTATCCTGTGCTGACATGCTATTTTTTCTTTGCTGCCAACCACACTAGTCTGCATCTAGACAGGACAACATGTTAATCATTGCCAGTGTCCTTACACAGCTTCCTTACAACCTGCACTTCCTCAAATTGCAGGCACACTCTCACCTTTTCCAGGCTCCCTGTTTCACTGCTACCTACCAACTATTGTTGCTCCACTGAGATGACCGTCAGATTCCAGTCCCTGGATTTACACTCAAGCCCTGTTTACCATGGCCAAAACATTCACCAAGGAATTCAGGGGTCAGTAGGAGACTGGGCCTGAGAACCACCACAAAAAGGCACAATCCTGCACAGGTCACACTGCCTGGGAGCTGAAAGCAGAAAAGTTGCTTTGTAATACCACAGCGTGAACATGCATGAAACCTATCTACACTGGATTTGTTTTATTCTGTGTTTTCCTAATACCTTGTAATTTCATTGACTGGCATGACAAACACAGAACTATTTTAAGATAAGTCATGTCACGATGGCTTTGGTGGGCGCAGACATGGCAATCTCCTCCACAGGAGGAAGATTTGAATGTAAGACCTCACACAACCCACATTCCTTGATAATCAGCATAGCGGAAAACAGAGGTGGGACTGAGGTGGTTGATGTACAGGCAGTGGTGGCAGAGACTTAGCAACTAGGAATGAAAGGTAAGCCTCTCCTCATATGACCTACATAAAAACACACCAAAGATAGCACAGCTATCTGTGCTAGGAGTGTTCTGCTTTAAGCAGCTGTGGGATACTTTAAACTCATGCTATAGCTGTGTGGTAAGCACTTGTCTTCTCATGAAGTAGCAGGAAAGAAAAGAAGCAAGGAAAAAGTCACAAAGGAAATCCAAGGGATGGACAGAAAAAGAACCTGCTTACCTGCCTCTGCTCAGTGCTTTTATCACTGCTTCCTACTTTCCCTGTCCCACGACTCCTGTGGTGAAAGGAGGTGCACTGAGGTGCACACGTTTGTAAGACAAAATTCAACATGAAAAGATGCTACAATGAAGGACAGGACACCAGAACAAATGCTCAAGCACCTAAAATGTAACACAGTGGAAAGACTAGCTGGCATGAAGGTTTTCAAGCAGAAATAGTGACATACCATTCTAGTTCCATTAGGAGGATAACTGGGTTAGTAAAGAAGAGGGGACTTGGGGTGGGCTGCCGCTTAATCTTTTTAAGACCCATAGGCCTAATTTTGTGCACTATCCATATAAACAAACAATGGAAATGCTGTCTTGTCATAATATCCATAAGCAGGGTGCATCAATAGGTGCATAGAATACTGTACTGAGATCACAAGTATCCATGGTTGACTGTCAAAGAAGACAGAAATTGGAAGAAAGGTACCACGGGGGTCAGTCTTGGGCTTCAGTTAATTAGTATGTCCAGCTTTGTCTGCTTGCAACTCCTCTGTACAGACTCAAGGCCCTGCAACAAGGCATGAACTGTCAGTAAGGGGCCAACACATTCTCTCCAAGCTTCTTTAATATTCAGCATTTAAATATCCCTAACATATTAAAATACCTCAACAAATAATAAGACAGTATTGTTTAGGCATGTTTCCACATAAGCAGTTAGTACCTTACTGACAAATGTTTAAATCAGTCATTTCTTGGTACAGGGCCAGATTCGGGCACTGAGACTGAAGTTTTTCAGATGTCAGATGTTAGATCCCACTTGGCAAAGTGTCAACATTCAACTTGACTCCCTTCTGTTCAAAGCTAGGAAAAGATGAAAAGACAAAGAAAAACTCCCAAACATTTGCTGATCAAGCAGCTCTGGACTATCAGGCTCTCCTTGGACCAATCCAGGTCTTTATTCTGTGGATACAAATTGAGGTATGGATATCTTTTAAAAAAATAAATTGCATTCATCCTTAAACAATAAAGAGCCATGTGCCTTACTCTTGATTGTGTCCTAAAACTGGGAGTCCCACTGCTTCAGGGAGGGTTAACAGCCTACAGTGCTAAGGTTAGCAGGCATCTGTCAGGACTATTTAGAAACCCTGACACATATTTCCCCATGATTTTGCATAAGTTTAAAAATTTGATAGGACCCCTATCTGGGAAGCTTAAAAGATCTGCCACAGAAGTCTTCTGCTTGCAAGAGTCCTTGCAGTTCTAGAAGAAAAGCTACACATCATAAAGATCATTACGGAGACATGGGAAGAAGGTCCAAACACCGAGGGCTTCACTAAACCTGGGGGTGCTGTTCCAGCACCTACTGAAGATCAGGAGACAAAAGAGGGTTAAAGTGAAGCTTGAATGACTCAGAAAGGAGGAGAATTCTCCCAGAAGCACACATCCAGCACCAGGCTGACACATCGCGAAAAAAAACTGCACTGCGGAAGTGTGAACTGACGAGAGAGAACAACTACCCACCAAGTTAAAATCTGGGCTGTAATTCCATATTGAAATAGTCAAGGAAAACTGTGGACAACAGGCAGGGCTTTACTTCATAAAAAGCTCTCCATAGGGATGACTAAATTTTGCTGTCACATAGTTATCTGCTTAGATCAGCAACATCTGATGCTCCTGATCCACTGCAGTTGTTTGCTGGCTCAAGCCAAAGGCAGTAGATGATTCAAAAGCAAGTTTGTTCTTTGTTTAAACCAGCCCACTTTATAAATGAATTCTGTGTAGTCACATGATCAAAACCAGACTTTGTCACTGAAGAAAACCAGGGCAGTTTTAGTTGTTATATTTAATAGTTTATGCTACTCCAAAGTGTGAAACATTTAATAGCAGACAACATTTTTTCCAGTCTTGGGTGACCCACAGTCCGATTAAACCACAACCTTTTGAAATTAGAAGTACATAACAATAGATTGTTCACAAAATTACAACCAAACTCAATCTGTATTGCTCTATCAAATATCCAGCACTCTACACAAATGCAGGCAAAAAATGTGCCTGCGTCCCCTGCGTAATTTGGTGCTTTTTCTTCCATGTAATGCCCACCTAACAGTCTTTATTATTATAGTCAGACTATTACATGTCTCTGAGTCTTAATATTTGGGACACTCTTCACATTTTTGTATTTGCTTTAGCAGTCCTTGTGACTTTTGCTTGACTTTGTGTAAATAAAGTTGAGGTTACGTGAGAATACTTCCTCTTGGTTAAGGACAGACAGAATGTCAATAGAAAATTACCCTCTAGTCCCAGGAAAGGAAGTAACTGCCAATTTTGCACTGAGCCAACTGTTGGGACACTGAGGTATGGAGAAAAACAAGCAAATTAGGACTGAAGTGAGCTCACAAGGAAAGTATTCTGCCCTGGGGCATGTTTACCTCTTAAACTGGCTTACAGGCTCTTTTACAAATACTGCTCAGACTCTGTACAGATTTATACAGCAACAATGATTTCACTTTTTTGGATACACAAATCTCTCTCTCCTGTTAAAACATATATTCTAACATATAGCTCATCCTTAACCACTCACAAAAACATCTAACAGAGAAGTACAGAAAACTAGATTAGCAGCTCCTTCTCTCTCTTGCACACGTTTGCTTTCTAAAACTCTTTCATATCTTTTTATTTAGTTTCAAGGGCAGGGATAGTACAGCTTTGCCAAAAGTGACTAAGAATGTCTGGAGGAATCAATTTATTTCAAAACTAAGTCGTCATAAAATGTCTCTTTGCTCTTAAATGTCACCGGTTTAGAATAAATTCTAGTTCTACAGCTGCAATCTAAATGGTTAGATTTGGCAGTTTTAGACCAAACACTGAGAACTCTGCCAGCACAATTCAGAGAAAAACACGTGTGTCAGCAAGTATGTTACCAATTCTCTATTGTTAACAGTACAGCAGGTAAAAAAGTAATAATCACAGGTAAAAAGTCCACATTGCACCTATTTTAAGGATAACTTCTAATGACCAACTTCGTAGTGCAATCATTCCAAGCTGACAAGGTGTTTTGGCGTGGGGAGCGGAGGGGGAGGCTGTTTTAAGACTCAAATACTCGGCAGCTCAAGCCCTACTAGCCAAAATAGCCCCACCTTTCTGAACTGGACAAAAACTATCACTATAAACACAGATTACACACTTTCACCTCCCCCCAAAACACAGGACAGTGTTTCTTACCTATCTGGTCTTCAGGAATCAGTGATTCGATTGGGGGATCAAGTTCGGAGCTTTGGGACAAATAGTTCTTGACTTGGGTCATGAACTGACGAATTGTTTGCAGCATATCAGTGCTCGAAACATGGCACTCCTTGTTTTCTTGAAGAAAGCTGACATAGTCCTGTACTAAGCATCCAAAATAGGTGCGTTTGTCCCGGGACATCTCTGCAATTTTCTTAATCATCCTCTTCTCGGGGGTCATGAAGGAACTGAAAACACCGCTGACTTTCCGTAGCTGAGATTTCACAATCTTGGGGAGAACAAAGGAGCTGCTTCTTTTCTTCTTGGGCTTCAAAGGGGGTGCCATGCTCTCCTGGTCACTTTCCCCCTCAAAGTCCTCCAGGCTGCTGTTGGTGTCCCCCTCATAGCCAAAGAGTGGCATGCTCCGATCGAAGTCCAGCGAGTCAGACGAGGAGGTGGAAATGCTCATGTCGCTCAGTCTCTGCCTGCCCCCATTCCACGGGATGTGTGACTCAGAGATGGCAGCCAGCGTCTTTTTGGGAGCTGCTGGAGCTGAATCAGGCAGGGTTTCACCTGGAACAGCGTCTGCCTCGGGCCGGACCGCCGCCGCACTCCTGGAGGCACCGTCTGCCTCGGAGCACACAGCCTGCTTCTTCAGCCGAGGAGGCGGAATTGGGGTGGGCTTGGTCTGCAGCAAATCCAAGCCTCTCTCCTTCTTATGGCTGACTGTTTCTGGCATGCTTGCCTGCTTTATAGTCCTAGAAATCTGTGGGCTCGTGAGGTTGCTATTAATAGCAGGAGGTGGCGGCCGGGGCGGAGGGGAGCGAGGCCTTGCTGTGCCATTCACGTCTGGAGTTCTTGGGCTCTGCCTTTTCAGACTTCCACTGACATCCTGGCTGTGCACTTTTAAGAAGAGGGGATTAATGAAACACAGTGCTCCGTTGGTCTGGCTGCACTCCAGCTCTGAAGGCGTTCTGGTTCGTATAGAATGCACTCCATTTATAAGGCAGAGCTGGCGTGAGGCTTTGCGAGCACTGTCCAAAGGCACAGGCCTACAGGGAGGTGAAGGATCCGGGGGTTTGCTGTTAGCCAGGGAGCTCCAAAAGTCTGAAAATCATCATTGCATTAATGTAAAAATGCAAAGCAGCAATGCAGATGGCTTTCAGAACATTCAGCTCAACAACACTAGTTTAAAGTATCAAGAAATTTGGGCAAGATTTTATTAATTCCAAGTGGAAAACAAATCCAAGTGAACATCTTAAAGCACCACCAGACATAAGTGCATGCTACATTCCTGGGACTGCTCTTACTCATTTATAAATACCATGACCAATGCATAGCTTCCAACCGGCCCACTGAGCTTAAAATTAAACTGAGAATCAAAGAAAGGAATGGAGACTGTAACAGAATACTTTTTATTGGCTTGAGACTGAAATGAACACAAACTGCTTGCTAGCATCTCAGGAGAAATAAAGCAAGATTCGCAGCTGGTATTAATAAGCTCACTTCATTAAGGACACTAATTATGTTGATTTGCACCAGTTAAAGGCCACTTACAGAAACTTTACAAGTATCTTGATTCAGTTTCTTTTCATAGTGAACACATGAAACTGTACATGGAAAGGCAGCTCACATTTTGCTGTGGAGGATGCACACATCACCTTTAGCTACGCAGACCAAGCGTTCCAAGCACCTAAAAAGGGCACTGGCCTGCTGGCCTGCCTTTACCTTGGGCACAGTTTGCCTGAGAATATAGACACGCAGTGAAACATAAAGAGACCCAGTGTGCAGTCCCACCCGCAACACAGAAAACCTATGCTACATCAGCAGCTTGCAGCTGCAGCCTCTGCACTTGTCCCAGCAAAGTGTCAGCATCTTTGTGCAACAGAGTCACTGCTAAAGAGAATTGGTTCCTGAAGGTATGAAGATAGAAACCAGATGTGCCCTTGAAGGCAGCAATCATGCTGAAATAAGGGCAGAATACCAGAGGAGGGAGATTTAGCTAAAATTGGCCCATCTTGACATGGTGTGTAAAGATGGCTCACTGGAGGCAACTGAGCAATGATACCTGGGCCCAAGTACACAAATGGCAATCTACAGCAGGTCCATGCCCAACAGCCATGTCCTGCCTGTGGGGCAGAAAACAGGAAATAGCCCATGGTGACAGGCCATAGTCAGAGAATGTCTGTAGGCAAAGGCATGTATCTCTACATGGTCATGCCATGCTGCTGGTGTTCCCAGCTTCATGACTTCACATCCTGCCTGCAGATCTCTCAGTGCCTGTGCCTGGCATGTGATGTAAGCACTGCTGCAGGTGAAACACAAGGGAGACTGACAGAGAATCATATGTTCAGTGCATGAAACCTTACAGGTTGGCAATAACCTTGAAATGTTTACCACAAGTTACTCCTGATGTGGTTTGCTGGGCTACATGCTGTTGACTTGTGTTGTGCAGCTCTCCCTCTGAGCCTACTGTACAAGAGAGCTCTGACAGGGGATACAACCCTGTGTTCACACACCACAGGGTTTTGTGCCTACATGTTCCTCAAAGAAAACTTCACTTAACAGGAAGGGCTGCTGGGAGTTTTTAAGACTCAAGTCCACAGCATTGAAAGACTGACTTTCTGGTGTCCTCTTCTCCATGTGGACACATAAAACTCCATCAAAATCTCAATTTTGTTACCTGCTCTTAGCTCATGGAAACTGTGATCTTAATCTCCTGTATATCAGATAATTGACCCCAAATCAGCAACCACACAGACACCAATCCATCAATCTCTTCCTCAGCTTTCAAGTGTAGTAGCTAAAGAAAAAACACACACAATGCAGAGTCTCTGCTCAAGAGCAAGACTAATTCTGCAGCAAGTAGGCCACAGTGCTCTGGGCCTGGTGACAAAGTGTGGCTAGCCTGGAGAGCCTGACCAACATCACCATTATAGTCTCCTCTGCAGAGACTCACCTCCTGTTACTTTAAGGCTTCCATGTGTCGCTGGGAGACAGTCCTCATTACACTGTATCCCAGTCAGACCTTTTACTTTCTTTTTGCCATCTAAATATTGACCTCAATAGTACCACATTTGCCTCTATTCCCATGATAATCTGCAGTTTCACCTAATTACCTAAACTTGCAGACAAGCAGCAAAGAAGTAATTTCTCTCCTCTCTAAAACAAACCCTTTAATTGCATTGCTACTGCAATACCAATGCAATTTGTATGCAAATGCACTGCAATACATCCCTGGGTATGCAATGTCCTGCAAAGTCCCACTAGACAGTTCAAGAAATCCTTATGCTAACACTGATTTAGAGAGGATTCTTTTCAACATCCAAGATGATTAAAAAATCTACTGCAGCAAAGACTGCTGACAGCCAACCTTCCCTTCCTGGAGAAGGAAATGAGGATACTCAGCACTTTGCTCAATCTGGAGTTGCTCAATGATTCATCTGGGTGGTGCCCAAGTTTCAAATCCCACTAGGCTTTGTATTCATCTCCTCTGAGCTCAAGGTATGCTTTACAATGAGCCTGTGTTTGGCTGTAGCAGCCAATCGGTGTAAGAACATGTCATTGCATTGTCTTTTGGTATTTAAAAAATTTTGCCTAACCCCTGCCCGTGGATACATTCTACACATCCTATATACACACTCCTCATTTTCTAAATATGCTACTTCATTGAGGCACTGATCTCAAAACTCACCATTTTAAATTTGCATGTCAATTTGAACAGGAGGTTTATTAACAGGGAACTTCAGTTCCTACACTTTCCTCAGAATAAATTATAAAGCCAGTGCCTGCTTTGTGACCATGCAGACAATGTTAGGTCTTGGAGCAGAAGCCACTTCAATCTCTCTGTGGGGACTGTGAGATTTGCTTTGCCCAAGGGGTGCCCAGAGAGGGGAGAGAAGAAGGAAGAAAAACCCAGCACTAATAAAAAAATCACAGAAGGCACAGAAGGAAGGAAGAGCATCACTCCTTGGCCAGAATAAGGTCCAGCCTTCCCACATAAGAGAAATGGCTTTTCTAAATGAAATTTGTATCAACACTAACCATTACGAACTATTTACTAATACAGCCTATTTTTTTTTTTCAGTGTTACAGGAGTGCTACAGGGAAGGACATCTTTGTAGAGCACTACTTACTCAGTCCAAGCTGAGCAATCTCTTCAAGTTCAGCTTCTGTCTTTGCTGCAGCGATTGCATGAGGCAACTTCAGTGTGAATGGAAGGACATCCCTGTTTCCAAAGAGAAAAACCACTATGGTTTTCAGCAACATCCATAGTTTTAAAAGCTTTTTTTTTTTTCAACATTGGCAGTGGGTGATCTCTGATTATTTTCTTCTTGAGCTGTGGCAGGTAGGAAGATCCTTAAACACACAGCACAGTTAATCATTACATTACCAACTTCAGGTCTCCTTTAAATTGCAGAGTTGTGTAAAGGGCAAATGACAGTCAAGTGCCCAGGACTTTCCCTAGGATCATTTCCCCAGAGCCATCCAGTATTTTCTGCCTTTCCAACAGAAGATTTTACACCTGGTCTTCTACAATCAGATCAGTGAGATGCAAACTTGTTATCTGCCCTTAACACTTCAAAAAAGCTTCTTACTTTCTGAATATACTGTTGACTGCTCTTCCAGTTTTTAGAATAAAAATTTTATTCTAACTAATTGTTGCCAAACTGCAACATCTCTAACAGAAGTAAATAGAATTAAGACTAAATGAGAATCCTATACAACTGGTGTCAGCATGAATTTTGGTTTTAAGGTTGAGAACAAGCCAACCATTTGCTATAGCACAGACAGATAATGGATCTTTATCACATAAATATTCTTTATGTTTTATGTTAGCTTCTTGAAAAAACACGATCTCAGAATTCCACTCACACTCGAGCCAAGCATATGCACAAGACTGATACACTATCTAAAAAGTATTTGAAAGGCACTTTACATGGTACCACAGAAAATCCAGAGTCCAGATCGTCATCATGGTCTCAATTCAAAGACAGGTGAACCCTCATTAAAAACTGTTTGGGTACCTCCTGCAAGAAATTTTCTCTGGTTTTAGAAAACCCTCCTGGATTTCCTGTTATGTATCAAATGGTACTGTCTCTTTTTCACAGTAGCTACCTATTTGCCTCCTTTAGTCTATACAAAACAACGTTGAACCTTCAGTGAAAGAAAATGGAGAGACTAATGCCAAGAAATCTCTGTTTGTTACATGATCCTGTATGTACTTAGTGAGAATTTACCAGAGCCTGGCAAGTGGGCAGGACTGAAAGGGTGACAAGATAAGGAATATCTCCTCATTAAACTACTTTTAAATGCATTTTCAGCTCATTTCTCATCTGAGTGCTGACGAATTACCCATGTGGTATCAATGCTGCTTTTGTTACACGTACGTACAGCTTGGCTAAACACAGGCTGTAGCAAAGGGGTCTAAGATGCTTCTCCACCACAAACAAAACCAACAAGCACAGCAACCCAAGAGCATCCCACACCAGAAATCACCACATGGTTAGCATGAATTGGCAGCCTTGATGCAGTAAAAGGAACAAGACCATCACAGCTGCTTCCCCCTGCTTCCTTCAGAAAATGTGCATCAGTGCAGTTTGGTTGTGTCCTGTCTGTGCATACACATAAGGCTCAAGCATCAGTCTGGAAATTTTCACCAGTAAACTCAGTAAATCAAACTGAAAACAAGAGATTAAAATATCAGCTAATTTTTTTCTGCATACTGCCTGGAAACCTTATGGTTTGGCAACCATAAAGTGCAAAGCTGACAAGGCTGTTTTTGTTGTTCTCCATTTGAACTGACATCTCCCAGCTGTCATACTCTACGTACCTGACATTTTTCCATTACTCTCCAAAAATTCTTTTCGCCAGCAATTCCAAGAAATGGACTTTGCAAGCTAGTCTGTGATTGCTTTTAAATGAGCTATGGAGCACTTAAGAAAGCATCACAAGATATCAGCTAAAGAAAAGTTCAGCTTGGCACCACCTCACAGCTGTGTGGGTAAAACCACAGCAGCCTCCCAATAATCCCTATGAAATAAGTCAGAGACACTTTCTTCCAAGACTCACCTCTGATTTCTACCATTACCTTCTAAGGCTACCCAGGAATATTTGCAGATTAGCAACATAAATATCATGCTGAACCAAGAGCTCAAAAGTACTTTTTCTCGAGACTGTCTAGCAGATGTGACTTGGAACATAGCACCATCTTACCTGCTAATACAGTAGAAAGCAATGAGTCTGAACAAATCAGCAAAACTTATTCCAGACCCCTCCAAGGAAAACGCTGTGAAGAAAGTTACAAGAAAGAATCACACATTAATCCACTGTTTCTCAAAACAGTTTAATAAAACACATCTTATATTTTAGCATTCTGAAGTTAGTAAATTTTCACCATCAAACTAGCTACTGTTTGGTTAAAAGAAAACAACTCGATAGAGGAGTACATATCCCTGCTGAAGGCATTTTCAAGAATATACTGATAATCTTGGTGGATGGTTTGCTTTTGTATTCCAAGTATACGGTCTAATTCCTATAAAACAGATTAAGTGTGATGAGGCCTGCACAATGTTTTGCTAATAGATAACAAATCAATAACTGAGGCTTTGTTTACCCAGTGTATTAATATACCTAATTTTATATCTCTTATTTCCTCCCCTTGAATTCTATTCTACTCACTTGTCTTTGCCCTAGGCGTGTAGAACCTAAAGGAATAAATTTTCATTCACTCCAAGAAAAACTTTTAGCCTAAAAAAAACTCCTAAAAATCTCCAACTGTTCTGTTGCATGCCATTGCCTTGCACAAGGGGAAAGGAAGACATGAGCACTGCCTTTCATTTTTCCCCACTTGATACCATTGTTTCTTACTGATACAAATACTTGTTCTCAGTAATAATGACAATTACCTCAGGCTCTCTCTGCTGCCAGTAGCAAATCTCACCCACTGACTACAGAGAACAAGCAGAAGAAGCTCCTGGAGTGAAACGATCCAGATCTTTTGCCTCTGGTCTGAAACCTCAGCTATGACAAATGGCTAAAACCATCAGTAAATACTTCCCCCTTGTGGAATAATTTTGTTCATAAAAGACAGTATAAAATTATTCTCTAGATGAGAACTTATTAGTTTACAAGCCTGTAAACACAGCCTTAGACCACACTTAGATCAATTATTACTGACAACTTTCTCTTTGCCTTGCCTTAGCTGTAACTGGAACTAAAACCAGACACATAGAATTAGCTTTTTGTTCCTCGATGCAGGGGCAGGAGAGATAAAAAAGGAAAAACTCAACTAAAATTATGTCATTTTACAAACAGAAGTTAACTACAGACTCTCTGCTTCAGGAATGTTTAGCTGAAATTGTTGCTAATTTTCTCCAGTTTTCTCTTTCTTGTTAAAATTAAATATTTGCTCCACTTGCAGTTTCAGCACCACATGCACTCACCAGGTGCAGCTTCCTTTTTTCATTCTAAATACCAAACTTATTTTTCACACCCTCCCTTCTAAAGATATGAGGGCATTATTGGTTCAATACCATTTGGAGCACTAACATTTGCTCATTTCTACTACAAAAACAAAGAACAAATATAGTTTTAATTAAAAAGAGAAATCACTGATCTTGCAACAGAAACAGTTCTAAAGGGTTAAAATCCATTTAGCAATTACACAAAAAACCCCCCCCAAATCCAATAACAAAACCCACCACCAACACAAAGAAACCCAACAACCCATCCCACACCTAAATTACAGACAGAGCTTATGACAAAGTTGCACCCAAGCACAATCCCTTGAGTAAAGAAAATGCAAGGACATTTCATTGAAAACAGACAGGATTACAGACTGTATTTCTACAAAAGATATGTAAGTTTCTAAGAAGATAATTACCCATAAAAATAAATGAATCCTGGATTCAGCAAGGTACACAAGGGAAGAATTCCAGCTGCAGCAGCCTTAAGTGTTCCCATACACCTGCCCTCCTTGTGGCAGAATACGCCTGACTCACTCCCAGAGCCCACCTCAGAGAGCAGCAAAGGCAGCCCATTACATTATTTGTGTGACTTTGGGTAACCTCTGCTGTGGGTTTCAGCAGTGAGAATGGTCCTGCATGCCACAGAGAAAAAGTACCTAAGGAATAGCTGAAAAGTATGTAACTCACAACTTACTGTATGTACTTTCTTTTATGGCAAATTCTTTCAGGCAGGACCCACAGTCACTGGACAGACGCAGAGAGATGACTTTCTTCTGCAGCCTTGCAGATTTCCTCACCAGAAATATCTGTTGTGGAGAAGGCAGAAGGACATGTTTTTAGCTTCATCACAGATGCCATAATAAATACAGATCATATACAAAAAGGAACCAGAACAACCTCATGATGTCTGCTCTAAAACATACCACAATTTTCCTTGGTCCTTACTGTACTGGGTCCAACACCTGGTTCTAAAATGGCAGCACAACATTTGGGAAAAGCCAAACATGTTTTCAAAGAAATTGAGGTTATTCTTACCCCAGGAGGCTGTGTCTGCAAAATTTCCATGGCTTCAGCATCATTCAGACCAAGCTGCAGCCACACAGGGTGAGTATGGAGGAGCTTGTCCAATATGCTTAACTTGTTGGACAGGCTGTCATATCCAGAGTCCCGGGGGCAGCTTTTTACATCATTTTTCTCAGGAGAGACATTATCCATGTCCTTTATTAGACTGTGGAAAATTTAGAAAAAAAATTAAGACATGCTAACCTCCAATGAACAATCACTCAGGTCAGTGAACAGAATTAACACAGAGCTCATGGCACTGCTGACTCTTTGGGCTGGTGCTTCTACTGAGAATTCTTACATTTAGCATACACAAAAATTCTCTTTAAAGGTTTTCAATTCAAAGCCAGGTTGAAGCTCAGCCTTAGCATTCTTCTGTGAGGTTGGAGAAATTCAGTAACTTTAGGTACAATTGTATGTGCAGATGTGATTGACTGAACATTTCACTTGCCTTCTTTGCTGTGCTAGTATAAAGTAAAAGTTCTCTTCAAGGATATTTATGCAATTCCCACATATTTATTATAATAATGTTTCTATTTTATTCAATTTATAGATTGATTGCAAATGCTGCAACCCATAGAAATCTTTCTCTCTTCTGCCTGCCAGAAAAATCTGTTCAATACCCTGACAATGAAACAACCCACTACCTATGGGTGATCACTGCACCACAAACAAAAACTGTCTGTTTGGAGGGATCATTTCCACAACACAAGTCCACAAAACAGCATCACTTCACCTTATGCCCAGACTGTCTCTGCTTCAGCAGCTCTGTTGCCTTCACAGCTGCATATCCATCTTTGCTCCCCTCTGCTAAGAGGTCAGAGTGGGAGGAGGTGAGAAAGAGATGGGAAACTCAAGAAAGAAACAAGAAAAAAAAGTTAAGCCCCCAAATTATCCTCCCTAAGGCACAGTTTCCTTAAAAACATGTCATAATTGGCAGTCACTTCTTATTGTACTCTTGCTAAGTTCTGTAAATATTTACGTTTTTTCCATTTTGCCATGAAAGGTCCTTACCTCATATTTTAATACTACACTTCCTAGGATCAGAAACAAGTAAGGAATTGTATATTTATGCTCCAAATTCCTCTGGCTGTGGATTGACTCCTGTGTGAGAAATAAAGGCTAAGCTAAGCGTGAACGTGGCAAAGTGATGTAAGGTTCAAATTTATTATGGGCAAGGCATCTAAAGTTACTGCTACATTCAGTAATAAAGTGCAGTTCTTGGAGGCTACAGATTCTTGTTATTAAAAATCCAAATAAACAGAACGCTTTGAGAACTCCTTTTGTTATGCAAAGCTTCACCAACATCCATATAATACAGAATACCCAGTACAAGTGCACAAGTGTTGCTGGCTCAAATTCCTCATTTTTGAGGTAGAAAGTTTTGGGCTAGAAGCACATCCTGTGATTCTCCCCATGCTAGAATTCACTATGGAGCACTTACTCTGGTAACAGCTTCCCAATGACAAAATTCAGACACAGACAAAAGGCACTCTGCAAGCTCGACTGACTCCCTGAGATGTCAGGTAGAGGATGTGTTCCCCTTAGAGATGTTTTCTGTGGCAGGAGGGGCCCTGGGTGGCAAAGGGCAACACAGCTCCACCTGCCCACTGCACAGCTCTTCTGAATTCCCTGCTTTGGACAGGCCATAAACATCAGTAACAGCATTTACCATCCTCATTATGCTACCTACGGTACCCTCAGCAAGCAGGTACAGAGTTCACAAGCACAGGAACGCTGAATACTTAAACAAACAAAAGGCCTCTCCACACCCCACAAAAAAGACACCAAAGAAAACAAGCCAAACCAAATTAAAACCCACCAACCAAACAACAGAAAAAACCAAGCGACCTAACTGCTTTCTTCTAGCTTTGTTCAGCAACTTGCAGCATCTCTGGAGAGGGCAAGCAAGGAAAGTAAAGGGGGAAGAGAACTTTCACTGTATCATCAGGTAAGAACAGGCAAAATCATTTGACTTTTCATTACCTGGATCAATTACCACTACCAGCATTTGTCCTTTTCCTTTTTCCTCTTTCTGTTTGCTTATATATGATATGCTTTTCAGATTTCCTAGGAATCTCAAATGCAGGTGATTTCCCCCCTGCTCACAAGCATCAGAAGCTTATACTAACTGCCAGTATGCCCTCAATGGGCACAAAATACACAGAAATGCATTGTGTGAAGGAGGGAAGTAGTTTTTACATCAGTCATGACTGGGTCTGAAACTGCCTCAGTAGGAATACTGGGTTCCCTTTTTAACCCCAGCAGTTGTTTTCAACCTTTTCAGCCCCAGCAGAGCCTAGTGTCACAATGGATGAATCTCCAAGAAGTCAAATAATGAACCACAGAAGTATTTTCCTGAGCTGTACCTCCAGTTAAAATTGCTCAGGAATTTCCCACTTGCCCTCAGTGCCAGTTAGCTGCATTACAAACCACAGGGAGCTGTGGCAAAGTGCAAGTTATACACCAATACTGGCTGCCAGCTTAGACAGATATAAGTGATTTCCACTCCCCTTGGTCAGGAGGTGAAAACAAAATATGCTGTAGGGGGAATATGTCCAAGAGGAAAAAGGTTTTGCCTACTAAAGACAGCTACCTCACATTCAAAAGAAGGTGTGCAACTGGTATGAGCTAGAATGCCTGGCATTGCTTCCTACCACAAAACCACCTAAAGCCAGCAAGCGTTTGCACAGGCACATAGGGTCACAATGTTCCTCTTTGGTATGACTGGCTTCATGTGGTCCCACACCACCTAGACCACCATAAATCAGGCAGACTCATTTGAATGGGGAGCTATCAGGTTTTTGGAACCGCCAGGTACCCACGTGCACAGTCCCACCCACATGCTGAGATCCAAGGAGGATCTCTGACCTACATACACAGGCACCTCCTTGCTGCAGCTCCTTCTGCTCCCTCAAGAAATAAGCCAAATATTATGAATATCTGATCACAACCAGAATTTCTGCCACTCCTGAACACTAGTGGTTCAAACAACACCGATGCAACTCAGCTAAATCAGCACTAGAATGTTACTGCAATCTGTTGTAAGGTAAACAGGAATGGGAAACACTTGAAAAAAAATTATTTCCAATCCCCAAATAATAAAGAAAGATGCAAAGAGAAAGATCTAACCTGGTGAACTCTGGAAAAAGCACACCTTGGAAAAACCACACCTGGCAAACTACATACAACCTAAAAGAAGCCACTTCCCAAGGCCTGGGAGCAAATGTTAAAAAACCCCACTGATCAGTCTTCACAGCCTATTTGCAGTGGTCTAGCACTACTGAGCATCATATTCCCAGTTTGCTTTTTATTCTGAAAACAATTTTAATTAATGATCTGGGCATTAGACATACAGTCAAACCCTGATACATGGGAGTCCTTGAAATGTGTTACGTGTTAAGAGTTGGACTAAAATTATTTGGAACTGGGATGTGTGTGTAACTACTTTGGAAACAACTGCATGGAAAGAATAACCATTTGAATTCATGAGCAACAGATTAGCTCAAGCATACTGAACAAGAATAAGAAGTTGCTGTAATCTAAATGCTAGCAAAATATGCTGTATATTACGCAACAACTGAATTAATTTCTTGGTTTTACTTTCAGGTTGGAGGACGGTTGGTTGGTTGGTGTTATTTGTTTGGGATTTTGAAAAAAGATTCCTGATAAAAGATAATCTGATCAGGTCACATTAAACTTAAAATCGAAACACAAATAAGCCTTAATGGATGGTTTGCTTTAATTCAGGGCTACTACATGGTTCCTCTTCAGTGGGAAAGGCAGGCTTAAACACTACTCCCAATGAACTAAAGAAAACACAATTCATCCAAGTTTCCTTAGATTTGAGAAAACCCATTAACACATGGGAAATACAGAGAGGTAACTGCCAAGATAAACAATGCTGTGCTGCATCCTGATTAGACTTAGCTCACAGTAAAAAAGACAAGAAACATGCTGAAGCTTGTAACCAGGATGATCCTCAGCCATGATGTGAACCTTGCTCCAGTCCCACCAAAGTTAAGCAGCTCACAGTTAACTCAGTTTGACTATCCACTGCAAAATGCCTGGATTTCTGTAATCTAACAGCTCTTAAATACTCCAGCCCAGTCTATGCAGTCATACTGAGCATCAGCGAGGAGGGGCAGAGAGCCACTCCTCCTGCATCCCATTACAGATAAAAGAACAGGACAAGGCAGCTGGGAAGAAGGCTCCTGGATACTTGCCTACCTGTCAGCAGTAACAGAAGTGATTCTCTGTGCAGGACAGAAGAGGGCTCTAGTGAAGTGAGTAACTGCTGTGGAAAAGACAGTGGCATGAGACCTGTGTAGAGCAGGACACAAGACAGGGAGCAAAGCTCTGGCCCTGATCCTTCCACAGGAACAGAGCAGGAAGGGAATAAGCTGCTGCAGCTGCCACCACCAGCAAAGCACCCCTGAACCATTCCACAGGCACTGAGTGCCCCAGGAAGCCTAGAGCTTTACAGCCTTCCCTCCAGAGGGACAGCAGGAAGCATCGGCCCCTCACGGACATTCACACAGATGTGCAGGATGCCTGCTTCTTCTAACAGATCATCCAGCTGCAACCAGTCCTGTCCCAAATGCTCCTGGGCTGCCACTGCATGCAGAAGCTCTCTTGTTACTCTTCAAAGGTCACCAGAACAGCAGGACAGAAATATGTCCCACTAATTCCCTTTTCTGACAATTCTGCTCATTTGCATTACTGAGATAAATGTCTGCACTGGGAAAAAGGCCAGGCATCGAAAGAGTGGGTTACTGAAACAGTCCCCCTTAAAATACATTTTTGGAAGCTTTTTTTTTTTTCTGACTGGCTTTTACATACTTACAAGCCCTTGAAAGTGTTAAGCCCTTGAATCATTCTTGATATTATTTGGGCCATATATATTAAAAGGAGAGATAAGCCCAAAATAAAGGAGTATATATTATATAAGGTGAGGAGTATAAATCTGAAAGTCACCACATAACCACAAAACAAACCCCACACCACAATACTAAGGTTGCAGACCCACAATTTCCTGTCCCTATTTTCTGAATTCAGCCGAGAGCTCTGCAGCGGCTGCCTTTCCAGAACTGCTTGGGTTGTCTGTGTATATCTGCTGAGAAGAGGTGGAAAAAGAGCAAGGAAAATGGACATTCCATTGAGATCAAATTTCCCTAGATGCAAATCCAAAGGTCATATCAAGGCATCAACTTCTGCACAGCAGAACACGCAATAAGAGCAAACTACATTAATTGCTGAGTTTTAAATTAACTACAAAGAAATAAAGTTATGACACTAAACACAGCCTTGTGAAGTATCTAGTTTAAACAAAAACTCTGGAAAACCTTTGTTGAAATTATTATTTCAACAGCTGCTCTGAGCAGCTGCTCTGTAGCTCAATATTAAAAAAAAAGGCGTCAGTGCACAACTAAATTACATAATTTACACCAACTTTGATACAACTTCTTCCTTACATAGAAGCATGCAGTTCAGAATTTTGTAGTCACAGTAGGTTTGACTTTAGCTCATTTATTCAGACTTTGTATTTCACATTATCATCTTGAAGTGATAGAAATATTTTTTTGGATGGCTATTATTATTATTATTATTCATGGAAATTTCATTATTCACTTTTTTGTGTTAGGTTTACTTACATATATCTTAAACCAAAATATATTTTGCAGTGAAGATTAACAAATTCAGATTAAAAATCCTTTAAAAAAATCAATAAAAAGACAACTCATGATCTGTAAAATGAGGAGGTAAAGTTGATTGTTTCCAAGTAAGTGCTTCCACCACGATTTTAGAATCAGTAGACCTTAACTTTTCATGCATATGATGGATTCAAAGATACAAAAAGCCTTATTAACTGAACAGTAGCTGATGATCTCTGAAGTTAATTAGCTGAATTCACAAAATGTAGAAAGTATCCTTTCTGCACCTCTAAAAGAACTGTTCTCTCAAAAGCTTTAAAACTTGAGTAATGTTCAACCAGGGCCATAGCCAAGGACTTTAAATAGTCAAGTGTCTTACATTCTTTACCACTTGGGCAAAAAAGCTGCTTAATGTTTTTGAAAATAATCTACATAAGCTTTGCAGTAAGTTGTAGCAGATCTCAACAGAATTCACAGGAAGAAAAAGAGCTAAAAATCTTGGATGTAATTCTACAAACAATTTTCCACTTCATTAACTCACTGCTAGAAGAACCAGCTCCAGGGTTCTGACCATGCACTCAGATAAAACACAACACCTATATTGGTTGCTTTCCTCTTCCAACAAATATTTCAGGTAAGTAAAAAAATGTGTTCTCTTGTTAACATGTTCTCTTGTTAAAATATTGATTATCCTCCAGATGTCAATTAGCAGATGCTACCCTTCATTCATCATCATCATCCAAGGTTTTTAATAAGGAAGTACAAGTGAAGCTCAGTTGCAATTAAAAGATATTAAGGCAATTACACCAAACAACTGAATCTCCTGCAGCAAGGCAAATGCCATGGACCAAGAGCAAGATTATCTACACCTCCTATGCTGCCAGGGAGAAAAGTGCTAGGACATAATCCAAGAAGAAACCACAGTGATAACATTCCTGTCATGGTAGACCGGCCAGAACCATGAAAATAAACATTTTAATCACCTTTGCCAATCAGCAGATTCATCTTCCACTGTGAAATCTGTCTGTACCATCTCCTGCTTCAGTTCTCCGATTTCTGAGGCAATTGTGTCAATGAGCTAGAAAGGGACAAAAATAGTATGACATCAAGTGAGTAGGAGAGGCGTGGAAAAGAAGCCAGGGCAACTTTAGTCACCAGAGATTACAAACTTTTTCTTTTCTTGTAAAATCGCATCCTATTTGGACTTTTCTCTTGGAAAGGAACAAGTAAGGGTTGGGGCCACATATAAGTTCTCAGAGGAAGAACAATTCCTGTTTTGTGCCAGTCCAAAACCTTCCAGTTTGGCTAGCCTTTTAATTTAGATAGATTAAATCTGTAGCCTCTGTGTATTATACAACATCTTTCAAGAACTAAATTATTTAACTGTTCGTAACATTTACCCTCTCAAAACCAAAAAAACACCAAAACAAAGAAGAATTCCATATGCAAGAGTTTTATTTCAGAAGGGACACTAAGAAAGCATTATGGTGGAGGATGAAAAGAAATTAAGTAAGAAGGGAATGGGTGGCTGCTTTTAACATTAAGTTTTGGACTCCACTTAAACACAACAATTCAGTTAAAAAAGAATTGCCTTGCAATCCTTCAGCTCAGGTAGAACCTAATTCTGAGTATGAGGGCAAAAACTCATTGTAAGGTGGGCAAGAGGAGCACAAAGGTTGTATCCTGAGAAATGCAGAATTTGCTAGCCAGACTTCAGAAAAACATTTTGTCGAGCAGAAACCACCCCTGAAATTTGCAAATCCTGCTCTCTAGAACACTTTGTAGCAAATGCATCAAGTTTGCTTGTTATGCCACACCATGACAGCCCCTAAACCCTCGCCAGGTTCCCTATCCTGCTGGGGGGAACCTAATGAAAGGTTTGCAGTGAGGCAGTGATCTCTACCACCATCCCTGCACATCACAGCAAACAAAAACCCTGGCACATGAAGCAAAAACAGCTTTGGGGTCCAAGGCAGAACAGTCTTCACAGTTGCTTTGAAGGTATGAGCCTGAGTCCCACTCAGAGCAGGCAACTCAGTACAGCAGAATTTTCAAAGAATTGCAGGCATCATTTTACTAAATTGTTACATTGGGAGTTTTTCTTCGCCTCGGGAATTCACAGTCTCCTTTGCCGAGCAACATTATTCCAATCAATTCAAAAGAAGCTTTAGTCTCTGCTTACAACTGGACAACTCCAATAACTAAACCTTATGTAAGAATTAATAACCATTACCCACACCCTAAGGGCTTTTTTCTGTCCAAGTCATAGCTCCCAGTGGTGTAAATTATACAAAGTTTAGCATTTTTTAATATAACTTTAGTCAGGGGTTTAGTTTGCCTTTGCCCAGGGGGAGAGGAACTGAAGTTTCTTTCTGAAGGACTATTCTACCACTTGAGGCTTGGTGAGCTTAACCTCTTAGCAGACTGACAGCAGCACAGAAGATACACAAAAGATAACAACCATTAACAAATGTCAACTCCAAATATCACCCCTGGCATGCCCCAGAGCCCTGGTCTGGGAAGAGACAGATAAGAGAATGAAGACTGGGAAACTAATTAACATTAAAGTCAAATGGATCAATAACCAATAGGAAACCAAATACTAAGACCTTGGGACCAGTGAACATTGAACCAATGAATTTCTACGGGTTTTGAGTGAATGTGAAAAATCTAATAAAGACTTGTGTGATGGAATGATTTTCTTTGCACAACCAGGACAATGTGTAGATGAACTGCTTTCTGTTGCATATCCTGGCCAGAACAACATCCTGGCCAGAATAAAGGAATGCCTTAATTCTCTGTCATTAAAGATTGTTGCTGGAGAGTTTTTATGTTTTTCCTGGAGTTTCGGTGACGTCAAACACTGCTGCCACTCCCCATGAATCAGCTCTGCACAAGGAGCTCCTCTTCATGGGCAGCATCACCTCAAGTCTTTGCACTGTGAGACCAACTGTGGCCATAAAGAGCCATCACAGTGGTGGGACCAGTTCTCTGACACAGCTCCAGAGACTGCCTTGCAGGCCAGCAGTCTGCACAACAAAAGAGCATTTCAGCACCTCTCCCTTTAAAGCATAAGATGTATGAGCTCTCCACAGAACCTTCTATGTGTTTTCAGCTACCTCCTCCATGTGTGCCTTCCTGTGACCCTACCTAGATGGTAACTGAGTTACCCCACTAGCAGGCTTTGACCAGAGCTGCAACAAAACCCACTTCCCTCCCAGAAAACAAAATCTTGGGGAGCTACAGCAAAGAATTCTCATCCCAGCTGCATCAACAGTGAAGTAATCTCAACACGTTTGAAATTTTATGCCTGCCTCAAAGAGAACTCTACAGAAATGATCATTCCTGAGAGATTCTTCCATATTTAGCAACTTTGCTTCTTTTTCTAAAGAGGACTTAAACAAAATGGCAGGTTTCAAGCAGCCTTATGCTCATATTCTGTTCTACAGGCTAAATTTCTTGGTACACTACATAGCCTCCATGATAAATCAGCCTTAGTCTCTGAAAAGTCAATACACTCTGGACAAGGATACCAGGTCAAAGTGTGGCATCAAATCCCAAACTGACCTGCGAAGTTCCCCAGGATTCAACACACACAACTCAACCAAGACTAATCACCTACCACCATATACTCCACCTGTACTAAAACACTGATCTCTAGGAAGAAATCTCTCATTTTTTTCTAGAATAAACCACGGATATTGTCTGCAATTTCCAACTAATTTTCATTAAATTCTCTTTAATGACAAAAAAAAAAGTTGCTCTTCTCTTGATTTAAGACAAGAAAGTCTTATGGAATTGCATTTTTTGTGTATCCTTGCAATTAACTGACACATACTATTAGAACAGCATTTTTTTATCAAATAACGCAAGGTGTACTCATGATTTTATGACAGCATTTCCCAGTATTTAGGATCAATGAAACTTCTGGCAATTATACATGTGATGCACATGTGACTAGCATCATACAAGATGAGCTGTTAATAACATGTTTTTACAAAGTGCAGGAAGGATCCTGGGTATGTACTATTATTAGCTCCAGGCCTGAGGAAACAAGCAGCAGCTCTTCCTTTTTAGTGCAAGGCTAAGAATATTGGAATTCTTCAAAGAGACTTCTCTATTTGCAACAAGTGTGGTACCTCTTTGGCCAAAAATAATGGGAAAACTCATCCCTTTGTTTCAAAAGACTTGAAATCAACATAGTAAGAAGGCAACTTACAAAGGAAAATGCAACTGAAGTGGATTCATACATTTGTCAGAGGCCACTGTTGGTGTAAAACAGCATACATGAGCCCAAAGACTTGAAATGTAATCAGAAGAAATATGCTGGGGACTGTTTAGGTCTGTGAAATAGATATTACCCTGCTATGCTGTAGAAAGAGGAGGTTTACCTGAAAAATGAGCTTGGAAGTATGACATCTTCTCAGATGATTAATTAATCAGGATTTCTTAAAAAACAAAGTCAAAACGAGACCTTACGTAACATGATAAAATAGCTGGTTTTGTATGTAATGATTTTCCTTTGGAATTTATTTCTGAGAAAGCACTGTTCTGTAAATTCTGAAGATACTACAGTATAACTCTCGGGTTTTATAAATTTTCTTTTTTCTCTCTGTTTTTCACGGCTGTACCAAGAAACCTGAGAATGTACAAAAGTCTTTTCCTCCCCAGCTGGAGATTGAGGAACTGGTCATGAGCCATCTCTTCTGCTTCTTTCATTGATTGTTTATTCTTTCTTATCTATAACATTCTTTTCTCTCAACCTACAGAACTCTGTACTGCAGGTCAGTCCAAGGCACAAAACCCACCCACACAGGGTGGTGTGTATTTTTATATTAAAACCCCATACACAATATTTATACAAAATCTCCAATACATATCACCTTTGCTAGAAAGTTCGTTTCCACTCCAAGCCAACCAGAACATGCCACCTTCACAGCAGAAAATGGGGCAAAGAAGAAGAAAGAAGCCCAGAAGCCACGTGATCTTCTCCATCTTGTCTTCCCTGCTTGCCATCCTAGAAACCCCATAAATCTAAAATTCTCACCCTGTGATACACTACACACTTTGCTACTATCTAATACACACTCTTGAAAGTTCTTACTGCATCCCAGAGCTTAAAAAGCCTTTTCCATGAACAAAGGTTAAAAACATTGTTTGTCAGAGATTCTAAAATCCCTTAAAACATGCAAAGAAATATTTCTCAGAATTCCTAATTCCCACATATAACCACTGTAAACCCAAATAATAATTATGACTCAGGCAACATGAATTCACAGAGCAGCCCATATCGCCTAACCAAATCTATCCCTAAACATTAGATTGCCAAATACCCATGTGCTAACTGTTTACATTCCTAACATGCATGAACAAACTAATGAAACACAAACATCTTAACCCACACTTCCTTTCATAATGCACCACACTCTGCTTACTGTCAATTGATTCAGACCTCAATAAGACTGAGCTCAGATTTTGAGAGCTGGCAAGGTGACAGTGAAACTCATAAATACAGGCCACAAACACAGCACCTCAAGACCCCAGCATTTTCCCACCACAACACAACATTTATTTTGCTTTGCATCATTCAGGATGCTGCACAAGCAGTAAAAGTCAGTCAGTGTGTTCACCAGAAGCAACTCACTCCCAAGAGGCTCCAGTGACATTTTGAAGCTGCTGTATTGACACTCACATTGTTTGATTGCTGTGCATCAGGGAAAGCACACGCCCAGGACCAGATATAGACAGTGCCTCTCCCAGAAGCCCAGCAAAACTACAGCTCTTATTACTCACTTGACTTGAAGAGTTTCCAGTTCCCAGATGAAGACAGGTGGCTTTGATTTGATGTCTGTTCCCAGACGTTTTTAGAAAAAAACTGCTTGACAACTGAATTAATGCTTTTTGTATTGAAATGTAAATAAGTTTGTAAAGAGAATTAACAAATCATTCTGAGAATGCACTGAAAGAGTCAGCCAAGATGACCACTGCAGAATGTTTCTAAGTCCTGAGATTTACAAGAGCTTGGGAGGAAAAGGTAAAACAGGTCCTTCTAATCTGGCAAGAGGACATAGGCTGAAGACAGTATCAGACTGGACAAAAGAGCCTCAGCACTTACCACTCCCCCTTCCTGCCAGCATTTCATTTTTCATTCTTTCTGGAGACCTGCATCCTCTTTGGCATCACATCTTTTCCTTCCTGTTTTGATAAGCAGAATGCAGCAATCCTCACAGAGGGCCCTGTGTGATGAGGTGGCCAAGTGCCAGAGACCAGTCTGACTGGGAATGCTGCTTCTGGACTTGTGCAAGCCTCTGAATACAATCCAATATTTTGACACACGGCTGCAGATTCTGGTTATTTTTCGCAGTGAGCTATGAATTCTCAGGGCCACTGACATTGTTTAGAGTCTTATTCACCAAAAACAAAGTTTTACCCAATGCTTGGTTTTGGAACAGAAAAGCTGTACTGGTGTAAAACCTCCAATGCCAGTTCCGTAAACACTGGAACATTTTTATGAGAAGGAGGATAATTCAGAAAAGAGGACATTTGTCAGAGACATATATTCAGCCCCTTGCCTTACCACAGACTCCCTCTGTAACCACTGGCAAGCTATTCAGTCCCAGAATTATCCAAGACTAGCCCCATCTTTGCCTCATTCTTACTACTCGCTGGCTCTGATCATTCACCAATCACAAGGTGTAGAGTCCACAGAATTTAGCCTCTAAAACTACAGACTTCTGCTCTGTCTAAAATGGGGACAATACTGTTTTCCTTGAGCACTAACAGTTAAAAGAATAGCTGTGAAAAAAAAAATTAAGAGATGATTAGAAGCTGTAGCAATGAGAACTACTTAAGAACTTGAAAAGAAAAGATAAAGTTGGAATTTCTCAGCTGGTATTTGTCCGTGATTTTTCTGACAAATGTCGCTGAGAATGGTAAGATACTCCCTTAAGAAGGTTTAAGTGCCCTGAGAATCTGCATACCAGCATGGTAAAGGTTTCTTAGGCAACTGCAAATTAACAAGCACGACATGAGAATCATACACAAGTACAGGGCACAGTCTGCATTGGGAGAGAATTATGAAGAATGTATCAGCAGAGATAAAAGGCCCTATCTTGATTACTAGATCTCCTAAATAGAGACAGACAAGGCAAATTAAAATAATGCAAACTCAAAAAATCTGATGTGCCAAGCATTTTGCTTGCTCACCAGCTCAACTATAGCAAACATATATAACTATTGTCAGAATTCTACTCACATGGTGGAGTGAGGGAAAAAAAGGTTAATTTCACTGTACCCACACAAGCTACCAGGTGCACTGCACACAGGCTGGGCACACTGACTGCCTGCAGCTTCCAATCCCACACTCTGTGCTCAGAACCTTGGTCCAACAGTGTAACTTACCAAGGATGGTGAGAGGTCTGGAAAAGTAGCTTGGAGGCATCTTTTTCCCTGCCAGCATGTCCTTAAGAAAATTTAGGACCTTAGTTTTCTAATTGACAATGTTTCTTGAAATTGCCCAGGCAGACTGCAGACTACATTTCTAATCATTTAGAGTAACTGCAACCCCATCATCATGAATAAAACAGCTATTCCAGCATCTATTTTCTATGTAAGAACACAAGGAGATCCCAAAGGACTGCAGAAAATGACTGGGTGCTTAAGGTCCCATCTGACATCTGAGTCCTTCAGCATACATGCAAGAGACGATCTAGTGATATTTCTTGGAACTGAGACAGTTCCTTGCTGTGATTTGAAAAATAGGGCTAAATCTCCCTATCTGGCTGTGAAGTGCTATCAGCAAGGCTGATGTTTGTACTCCTGAGTTATGAGAGGTAGCTGAAGTGTGTTGCAGAACTGAGAGGTGGTTCCTATCACTGGATGACCCTGGTAATTATTGGGCAAGATAAAAAGAAAACACTACGTCACTGCAGCACTGATTGTCACTGCAGCACTGATCATTCAGTTCCTAAAGATTGCCCTGAGGGAAACTTCTGCCACAGAGGAAGAGAAGGAATGGAAACAGCAACCTCCCAAGAAGGCAGAGTTAGCATCTTTCACTGGAAGAAGCTACAGTAAGTGAATATTCTGATCACAATAAGTTAATTCAGCACTCAGAAGCACCTGCACATTTTGATGGCTTCCTAAAGCAAACCCCTGGCCAGCAAAGCAGCCACTGTGACCCTGGCACATAGTTAACAAGATTCGGTCATCTTTTGAAAACTACACTGGTAACTCCTACTGCAGCCTGGCTTTTTGGGATGCCAATTGTTCTCAAAATAGGCAAGGAAGTGAAACCAATTTTCCATCTGGTAATGGAAATCATAAACCAGTACCACAACTTTAAGTGACACAAATTCAGTTTATGAAGGCTCCAATAATTTTATGCCTGTGCAAAATAAAGCTTCTGTTCTCAGTATTAGCAGCAAAGAAAGCCATGACCTATTTTACACCAAATATTCAATTCCATGTACAGAAAAAATATACACGTGAAATAACTGGGGGGTAACCTAGCCACAAATCTGCCTGTAAAAAGAAATGCTCAAGAAGTACTTCCCATTTTACAAAAAGGGCTTACTGTGCATCACAGAGAGTACTGCACATTCTGCTGCACTCATTTCACATAAACCCACATACTTTATGTTCTGTATAAATATCCCAGTTACCTTAAAGAAACTTCCTCTTTTGTCCACACAACGGGTTTTCATCGTCAATGACGACATCTTCCCTGAGAAGACTCCACTGTATGCCTTGATCTCCTAAAAGCAGACACATATTTGTAATGGTTAGTCCAGTCTGTAGGAAATTCCTCTGCAATTCTAAGCCACAGAAACAGTCACAATAAGTCTCCTGCCAAACCCTTTCTGTCAACATCATGCCATTTACTTCCTACCAGAGTCCTTACAAATCCCTTCAGTCCATTATTTTTCCATAAATTGCTTCAAAAATACAATGCTACTACTCAGAGTTCCGTATCTCTCCCTTCTTTTCACAGCTAATTCTGTAGCTATGACTAGATATTAATGTGCTCATTAAAAAAAAAAAGCTAAAACATAATGATTGCTTTCTTTACTTGACCTCAGTCTGCAGTACAAACAGAACAAAATGTTAGATGTCATTACAATCCACTCTCAAATATTACAGTATTAGCAGGACTTACCAGGAGGGAAAAAACCAGTTTAATATCACTCACAACGGAGAAAACACTCCATCATTAAAGTAAAAACCAACAAACAACAATAAAAAGCCCAAACATCCCCCAAAAATGCTGCTTCATGTTTCTAAAATGTAATTGAGTCATATTCAAGTCAGGAACTGAAGTTAGGAAGAAGCTGCTTTTTCTGTTATCAGGTAAACTGAATGAACAGTTCAACACACAGGACGATACACTAACGTATCCATCACACGAAGAATATCAAGAGGGTGATCTCCATCTGAAAGCAGAGTTCCTCTAAAGTCACAACCAATTGACACCAGTAATTTGTGAATCACCTTCTAAACTAAGTAGGAGTCAGTTCCATGGCTTAAGAAGTCCTTAATGATTTTTACAGAGTTGTAATTGTATTTAAACAGCCTAACTCTTCTCCTTGCCCACACATTTTCCAACCACATAGCAGGGAGTTATGTTGGAAGTTTCAGCTATCAAAAGGGGCAAATAATGCAAGTGCAAAACATTACAGAGTAGAGACACAGCTTTTGATTTGATACAAGCAGAAATTAAAATAAAAATGGGTGTCAGCAGCAGTGAAAACCAAGTTTAGTGGTGTGGCTGCAGAAGGAGATGGAGCAGAACAAAGCAGCTGGGACGGAGAATGCTGACAGGTAAAAACCCAAATTTGACAGATACCCCTCACCAAACACACACATGTTTCTGCTTCCCTCTAATGCCTTATGAGAACTGACAGAGGTAAGGAAGACCAAGGCGGAAGGAGGAGCTTAAATGATAAAAACGGCTAAATGAAAAACCCTGGCAAGCAAACCTACAGGAGAAAACTGAGAGGCACAAGTAGGAGAAAAGAAACATTTTAGTTTTAAATGCAGCAGGAAGCTTTAAATAGTTCGCCTTGTTTCCACAGGTCCTACCAAAAGAGCAGTAGAAAAGGTTACATTTCCCACTGGATTCTGGTTAAAAATGCCAGGAACCTGCCTGTTCTCCAGGAAGGGTTTGCAGACTTTGAAGGCTGAAAGAAAAATCTTGAATTCTGCACTGTTGTGAAAACCAAACTCTAGGGGATGATCAAGAGAAGACAAAAAACAGTGCTGGGAAAAAAATTAAAAAAAAAAAAATCCAACTTTCTTCCTAAATCAGTATATTTAAAGGATACACCCCTGATGAAGCTCTAAAGAATTGTGAACTCTTTCTTTACCTAGAAGTATGCTTAAATAACTTGACTGCACTAATCCCATAAGAGATGATGTTCAACGAAGTGGGTGGTTTTGCAGGTGCTACTAAATGAGTTAAGCTCTGTCTCCTCATTTGCCACATAAACAAGGGTACAGAGCAGTTGTTCCCCTCTGGGAAGCATAAGAAATTGTATTAAAAAAAACAAAAAAACAACTCAATTCTGGAAAGAAAATTTGCACCTAAGAGTCTTAAGGCAGAGGGAGACCCAATAAACCCAACAATTACAATAAAACCTCAAATTTCCAAGTTGATCCTATTTCCTTAATGACAACACCAAATTACATGACAGAAGGAAAAAACACTGAGGTTTTAAAGGAGTTACATTAGAGGGTTATGAGCAAGATCCTGCAGTTGTCTGTACATCTCAGTCATTAATCACTCCATTTGCAAACAACAACCCCTTCAGGAAATCTCATGGGTTTACCACAAGGATGTCCGCATGCAATCCTATTACCAAAATAAGACCATGCTGGGAATTTTTACATTTTCCACTCAAACGTACAAAGGAAGGAAATCACACAAATACACAGTTCTTGCCCTTCAAAGAGTGGTATGACTCCAGTCAGAAGAAAGCCTCAAACAAAACCACTGCTGATTTCACTTGTAAGCGGTTCTGGGGCTCTAAACTTCTTCATAACTTATTTCTGAAACATTACTGCTATCTCTAGGACCTTAACTCTGAGCCTCAGCAGGGCTCTTCTCAGCTCCACACAGCCAGTGAATCAATGCCCACCACCTTTCATGGTTACACTGTCATTTCAAACTTATTTATGGTGACCTAAATAATGTTTCACGTGTGAGTGGGTTTTAGTATTTGTGACTAAAATCAGCACAATAGGAAACACCCCTGGGCTTTTTTGTATTAGTTGGGAAGGGTTCTTTCAGTGCAGACACTTCTTTTTCATCATCCAATACACAAGAAGACACCAGGGCTCGCTGGCAAAATGGATGGCCAGGCTGGGTGCAACACCCCAAAACCTGGGGGCAGGCTCCTACCTCAGAGCTGAGAGGTACCTCCACATCATGCAGAAACAACTGAAACAGCAGAAAAACAAACCTACTGTCAGGAGGTTTCATTTCTCTACACAGCTGTGCACATCTGATGCTTACTCAGATCCAAAACAGGCTGGAAAAACACTGCTCTGAAGTTGTCCTTGTTGAGTTTGGACCATATGAGGCTGTCAGAAAGAAAAAAATCTCCCTCCTTTGACTGGGAAGCTAGGTGGAGAAAGTCAGCAAAGCATGTCATCTCCTGTACTTACTGGAGAGAAACCTTTTCTCCTTCTCCTGTGTTCCAGGCACTAAAGCAGAGCCCAGACAGATTCACCCAGACACTGCCCAGGTGCTGCCTGCTCAGAAACTCACCTGGAAATGTCATCAGGCTGCAGGAGCCAGCTCACTTTGTAATTCATGTGGCCTTTTGCCTGACTGTCTGGAGGGAAGCCTTCTCTGTGTCCCAGCTCTCCATGGGCAGCAGGTGCCAGATGGTTCCTACCCACAGCACTGCCTTCCTGCAGCTCCCCACATCCAGGACAGAATTCCCGCATATGACAGACAAGACAGGGCAGGGAGAAGGCAGGATCCCTCTGCTTGGCAAATTTCCCTCAAGTCTAATTATTGCATGTTTTCTCATGCCCATGCAAGATGTATGTTTCAAAAAAACAGATGTCTTTCATCTTTCCTCTATTCCCTTCTCCTGCTGGTTTTCATTCACATGGGAATGCCAGAGCCCCTTTCACATGCTTGTATGCAACCTGACTTCTGACTCCTCATCAAAAACAGCTCCTACTTTATTCTCTCTACTGCAATTCTATTTGGATTTTTTGTATGTTCTTATACTTAACTATATTAGAGCAAATAACCACCTCACTGGACTTGTCGGGATCCTTCCCTTTAATCCTGTCATTCCAATCCCGCTTTTACAAAGCAAAGCATCCCATTTTCTTTAGCTGAAAGTCCTACCAAAGATGAGACAGTCTGTCTGTCTGTATGCCTCCCCCGAGCTCAGCCACAGCAATCTGAGGAACATACAAAGTCCCTGCCCACAATCCTCCTTACCCCACCTCTGTGCAGTTTCCTAAGGAATCAAGGCTATCAAACTGCACCAGCTTCCCATTCCTTAGTTCCTAACTAGTATTTTTCATCTTTTTGCCAACCTAACAAGACGGGACTGAGGAAAGACTCTAATACAGCAAAAAGATAGCAGGAAGAGACTCCATGAAGGGCCACCACTGAAGGGAGAGATCTATAGCCTTGTTTTTGTTGGCTGACCCACAGAATTATTACCTTTTTTTTCCTGTATTTTAAATGTAAGTTAACCTCACTGAAGAAACTCAATCTGTCCTCTTTCATTCTCTACCTGTAAAGGCTGTGCAATCACTGAGCACAGACTCTTACAGAAATTATCTCAGGCAAATTAAGAAAGAGTTTTACTGTTCTGCAGCCAAAAAACACAGTCTAGATCTTGAGTATCAGCTGGCAAAGGCCAGCTGATGTCAGAGGCTAATGCTGATTGCTACCTGTGAGTGTTCCGTTTTCCAACAGTGGGGTACAGATGGAATACAATTCTGTCCTGGCTTTTTCTAATTGGACAATTTTGTAATATTGATGCCTGACTGGACCAATGAAAAGGGTGGATACACCTTTTGTAGATACACATTGTAAGCCAAAAAAAAAACCAGGAATAGCTCTCTTGGCTTCCAGCCTTGAAGGAAGTGGTGGGCCGGGTCTGGGCTGATCCTGGCTCAGCCTGTGTTGCAGGGTCTGGGCTAACCCCACTGAGATTTTCTGTCCCTGGAGGGGTGGTGAGCGGGCTGCTGAGCCCACCGGGCCCTGTCCCAGTGAGCGCCTGGGGCTCCTTGCAGCAGGGACAAGCTCTTTCTTAGCAGAGCCTGCTGGACTGTGCCAGTCAGAGACTGTATTAACTCAGGAGCAGTTTAAGAGAGTGGCCTGGAGGCCAGGAGCAGTTTAAGAGAGTGGCCTGGAGGCCAGGAGCAG
>JAGMWU010000105.1:4231-24380 GCA_018697195.1 Certhia americana | reverse complement strand
TGGAGGCCAGGAGCAGTTTAAGAGAGTGGCCTGGAGGCCAGGAGCAGCCCTTTGGCCGCTGCCATTCCAGTCCAGCGACAGCCACGTGGTCCGGATCGGAGCAATCTCGCACAGCTACCTCAGCATGGCTCACAATGAACTTTATTTGCTCAGCCAATTGGAGCCAGTTTTACTACAGACAGAAGGATAAAAGTGTCAGTGGTAGTTTTTCCTGTTTTCAACACCCTGGCAGAGTCAGGCTGGCAAGGCTCACATGGTGCTGACAGAGACCACGTGGCCAACGGAGAGGCACCGTGAGCCGTGGTCCCAGTGCAGAGTTTGGACCAGATCAACTTTGCAGTGTTACAAAACTTTATAAAAACTATTTCAATTCATGGTAAAGCTTAAGAACAAATGACGCTACGAGCACCATTTCTCTCCTGAATCAGAAAAAGGAGAAAAAGGTGAACACATAGAAACAATAACATGGGACTCTGAAGTCAATAAAAAAAAGAGTAAATTCTAGATGGAGGGGATTGAAGAGATGCTTTGATCTTCACTTGAAATCCTCTAAAGCTATAGTGAAGATATATTTGGTATATCAGAGTTTAGTTTTTTGTCCTTGTGACTCATAAAAATGCATTGGGAGCATATAGCACTCTAGCACAGGTGTAAGCCAAAGCACCAGTAGTTGAAACAAATAGATGTTGCTGCAGATTCAGTGAGAAACTTGAACGGGAAGAAATGAGGAACCTTGCCCTAGAGACAGTAGTAGAAAACCTCTGGTCCCAGAAATGGACAAAGAGAACTTATACTTTATGTTAGAATAGCTCATCCTTAAAATAGTACCCCAATAAATTGAAATGGCCCATGAAAGCAGCTGTAAGAAAACTGCAAAACATGGGAAGGACTTTCACACTGCTAACAGATTTTTTCTGTGTCCCAGATGGCAGATTTGCTGTGATATTAAAGCCATGAGAAAACTGTTTTCTTGTAGAAAAGTCCCATAGTATGGCAAGAGAAACTCTTCTCCCTAAGTGAACTGAAGGAAACCATTTCAGAGGTAGTAAACTGACTAAAAGTCCCAAGTTTTGTCTCTTTACATTGTCAGTAGAAAAGAAAGAAGGGTGGGGGAGAGAGAAAATGGTGTCCTGATGGTTTTATTCTGATTTTCTTATTATGTTCCTTTTAATTCTGTTAATAAAGTTTTCTTTATACCCTTTCAAGTTTAAACATGCTTTGCTATTCTCCTAATCCTATCTCAGCAAAAAAAAAAACCCAAACAAACAAAAAACCAACCACCACATTCACTGGTGTATTAGTCAGGAAATCTCAAATTGACAAACCTAAAACCACTATATATAATGGATGTTTCTGTCTGGTTTCAAACTGAAACTGCAACAAATTCCTACTGTCCCGTAACAGAAAAAATAGCATGGAGGCTAGGCAGAATCTACTACAGATGCAGTTGTAAAATCTATGATGAGTTAGCATCATATTACAATCTATTTTTACAACAATTTATAAATACATAGTATTAAAACAACTAAAATTGATTTGGTGAACCCGTTTTCTGATGGGTTAAAGTGGAAACCAGAAACAGAAAGATAAATACATTTTACTTAATCAAAAAAAGTAAAAGAACTCCACCCTGCTCAAATGCAACTCTACACTTGACAATATGCCAAGAGATATATACAGTACTTCAGATTTTCAGCAAAAGCAATCACCCTCATGAAGTTCATTTTTCTGCTCTCCTAGCACATTTGCCAGTCCCAGGGAGCAGGCTGTGTTCATCTCTAACCTACAAAACTCTGGACTGTCCAATTATTCTGACCTTATCTGAATCTTGGCAAAATTCAACTTTTTCTTTTGAAACTATTTCCTCTGAGAAGCTGACTGCAAGCCTCCTTCCAGGAACATAGATACAACTGAGCACAGTATCACTTTGAAAATCTATCAAATAAGACCTTCAGTCTGCAAACTATCACTGGTGCCAGGATCTGGCAGACATCTCAAGTCAAATGTTGCATTGTGTTAACACAGCTGTATCTACAAGGAAAATGCAAGGGGATTATGTTAAAAGAAATTCTAACTTCCATCATTCTGGCAGCAGAAAGGGTTTACAGACTTTTTTTTTTTTTTTTTTTTTTTTTAATTCAAGTAATGCAAGGGCACACTACTTGTAGAAAACAAGTAAGACATACAGCAAAAATGGCAAGTCACCCTTTATACACTGGTGGATTTTTGTATTTTGCCATTTTATTTAAAGAGTTCAAAAAAACCTTGGAAGTAACAAAAATTCCCTCATTCTCATTTTCCTTCAAGTACTCTTTATACTTTTATCTTTGCTACCTGAACATAATGTGTTTGTGTGAGCGGAAGAAAGCTACCAGTATGATGTCAGTGCGTACTTCTCAGTCTGTATTTTTGCCCTCGATGTAAAAAAGATCTTACAAAGACAGATATTCCCTACACATGCAGGCAGAAGGGCCATGAGCAACTGTTTGCAATCCTTTTCAGGAAACAATACTGCCTTCATAAACTGCAAAGGAAACATAAATATGCAACAGTCCGAACTTTTCAACAGCAGAAAGGGGGTCACAGATAAACTGTATCAATGCTACTCATCTTGCTTAACATAATAACAATGCTGTTAAATCACAGCCAGCTCTCCAAGGACGCTCCACCTCACCATTCATTAAGCTATGAAGTAGCAGCCAGTGCTTAAAAAACTGTCACCTGGACAGACTGATCTTCAGAGGCTGTGACAAGAAACTCACCAGGACAGACCAATTTTCAGGGGTTGTGATCCAGTCTATGCATCAGTCATGGCATAATTATTGGAGTCAGCCTAAAATGGGAATATCACTGCCAGACTTATCCACTGATCTTTCTACATCTGATTTTCAGCCAGTCATCACTCCTGCCCCAACCAATCTTCTGCCTGCAGGCTTATTTTTTCCCCTTGATCCCAGATCCTATTCACTGGCAGCCTTTTATGAGACTAAAGGATAAAGAGGAGTTATTACTTTGAACTTGTTTTAGCATGGCACTCTCAGAAGAGGTCAGATTTTGGACAGATCCACAGTCTCACGAACAGCTGTCTATCCACTTCTTCAGAAATGAAAGCAGCTGAAAATTCCATCTGAAAAGGGCACAAGAGCCTGGCTCTGCTCCCACCAACATGAGCAGACATGGCATCACTCTTTCCAGCAGGAGCATATAGTTATGCAAACACAGAATACCTGAGAAAAGCCAAACCTCAGGCTGTCCAAAGCATGGCACACTACCAGAAGAGTTCTTTTGCTGCTAGCACTGTCTCTCTGTACCCCTTCCCAAGTTTCTTCTTCCTCTCTTCCACTAAACAACCTCTTCCTGCTTGCTCCCATGGCATACTTTCCACATTACTGAAAAGGCGTAAAACCCCAAGTCTTCCTCTGGCACAGCATTTAGTCATGGATGATACTACCAAATGTCTTATAAGAGAATGTTTGTTGATACATTCGTGTCTTGTTTTGCCTCTGGAAATGTCAGAGAGATACATTTAGGAAGACATTGACTTTGATTTGGATAACCTTTCAGAAGGTTTCTACTCTTCCCAAATTCCCTGACCTAGATACATGACAAAAACTAGTGCTTCTTGCAGTATTTATGTAATTTCTACTTACTATTCCTGCCAAAACCACTGAATAATAAAAATAAAAATAATCACAAGTGTTTTCAAACATCTTGAAAAAGTTTAACACAGAGCTGCGCTTCCTGGAAGAAGCAAGAAAGTTATTGCTTGAATTACAATATTAGCTTCATGTTCTAGAGAAACTCCAGAATTCATAGCAACACTTTAATGCAAAGGGTCATGGGGTTCAGCACATGCATCTGGGCATGCACAAGACAACCACCTGGTGGGCTTGACCATGGCTTATTTTAGGCACCTGGGAAAATCATCTTTCACCTGTATCACAAAAGCCAGAGTAGGATGAAGGTTTCAGGGCTCAATTCCTAGCTCTTACCTCCTGGCCCAATAGAGGCATCAAAACAAAGCTCTGTCCACTCCATTGCCAGAGGTGACAATCCTCCATGCAGCAAGGGGATAGATGAGACCTGACTTCTGAAGGTTTAGAGAGCCTGAACGCTTCAATCTACTCACATAATTCCATGATCATAGAATTGCAGAATGGCTTGGGTTGGAGATCTAAAAGGGTCTTGTTCCACCCCGCTACTGTGGGCAGAGACACCTTCCACTATCCCAGGTTACTCCAAGCCCTGTTCAACCCGGCCTTGGATATTTTCAGGCATGGGGCAGCCACATCTTCTCTGTGCCAAGGCCTCACCACCCTCACAGGGAAGAATTTCTTCCTAATATCCAATCTAACATAAACTTATGTCTTTGTCAGTTTGAAGCAGAGTATTATGTACATCAAAGCTCGTGCTCATTCTGCTCAGTGCTTCCAAAAAAGCTTCAGCTGATTTCCAGTAAGAGCAATTCTCTTTTGAGAGCTAGGGAAACACAAATTTTTTTGATAAATTCTTCTTCACATAATTCATTGAAAAGGATTGCATTTGTTTACCCAAAGCAACACACAAATGGGAAAAAAAGGCAGACAGATCTAAAAGTTGTTTGACCTTAAAAGTCAAACAGAGAGATCCATGAGACATGGATTGTGAGACAGAAAAGCGATCTTAAAAGAACTGCAAAAGCTGTGATTTTTCTAAACCCTAAGTATCTTTTAGGCTCTTTACTACTAAAAAAAAAAAAAAATTCTAATGCAAAAGCATTTTGTAGTTGCATTTGTTGCATTACCGATACACTTAATAGGCATCTCCTTTTAAGAAAATAACTCCTTATAATAGCAAGCAACAGCTTCATTATTCCCTATGAAACATTTTGCAAAGTAAACTGCTGTTCAGGAGGCAGCCAATGCCAAAGAAAGTACATCCTGCATTTCCCAGAATCAACAGAAAGATTTCCACTGATGGCCATAATTACTGGATTGAGTTCAGCACAGTTACTAACTGCTGTGTAAGAAGAATCTGTAAGATCAGGAGCCCCTTAGGCTGTTATTCCAAGCTCCTTTTAAAAGCTTGTGCTGTGCATCTCAGCTTCAGCAAAGGCTGAGGCATCAGGGGAATGATTAACCACAGAACGCTCATCTTCCTCATGACACATTCAAAAGATAATATGCAAACTGTGGCACTAATCTAATGGTTTAGCTATTAACTAAGGAACCAGATGATCAAAAATGCACCACTCTATTTGGTACCTTGTTCTTTGGATAGCTCCCAGTGACAGTAGCTACTCATTTCCAGTACACAGGCTACTCCTTGTCTGAGCTGAGCAAGCTAAGTTAAATATAGAGTACTTTATTTCAGCTGAGTCCATGGTAAAGGCTAATAATTGAATTCCTTAATCAAACCTGTTAAGATGTAATCACCTGGGACACTTCTCAGTTTAGCCCTTAGTATTAGTTAGGAAAAAATTTCACCCTTTCTTCTTTATTCAAACTTTTAGCACATTACATGAAATAGTAATTTTGTGGACCACAAAAACTCAGGCTTTATACCAAATGCTATGTTCACAAGGATCAAGAAGACAGATCTAAACATGGCATCATCATCAAAAGAGAAAGATGTTTTGAGATTTCAGGAAGCATATGTGCCCTCTTTGGCAGATGCACAGTCCAGAAGTACCAGCAGTTAATGCACTCTCGTGACTGGGACTCACATTAGGTGAGAACTTTGATGTGTAATTAGTTGTCATTCCCCATGAAAATTGAGAACAGTACTGCCCTGTGTCAGAGCGTTTTTTCAAGGAGCGAATCACTCAGCATTGACAATTCCAGACACTTCAGTGATGGGGGTGACCCACAGGAAACCCTCATTGTCACCAAGATATGTGCAGAGGAAAGAAAGGTGTGACCAGAGGAGAGGGATAAGGTTCCAAGCTCCTGATCAACCAAGAGGGAGGGCTGGATTAGCTGAACTCCACAAGCCCCTTCCAACCCCCAGGTTTTGCAAAGATATCACAAAGTGGGAAGGAGAAGGAATGGGGAAGTGTGTGTTGGGGAGGTTGGGTATTATTTTTGGTGGGGTTTTGGCTTTTTTTGTTTGTTTCTTTTGCAATAACAAGATGTCAGAGGAAAACCATGAATTTTTCTTACTCGGTTTCATACAGGGGTGGGAACCCTCCACCACTCCAAAACCCATTTTTACATTTCATCACACAGGAATTGCTAAATTTCCATAACCCAAAGGGAAGTACTAAGTCAAAAAGCATAATATCACCTTAAATAATTAATAAATCAGACTTCTAGCTTTGAATTTATTAGCAAATGACACACACCTGGGCACACACAAACTGGGTGAAAAAACATCTAAAACTTGGAGCAAACAAATTAATGTACTGCTGGAGCTACATATCAACAGGAGGAATAAAAATTTGTATGTATGTTTTTTACAGGGACAACCTGACTAAACAAACTACAACTATTACTTATCTACCACCAGAAAATGTTCAAAAATACCCTGGGCAGCTCACCTAGTAAGTGATACGCAAATATTTATCCAAGTTTAAACAAATGGGGGAAACCAGCAGTGATTGGATCTGATGTTTTGTCCCCTAAAGAAAATATGCTAAGTGTTGTGGGTCAGCTAGTGTGAAGCCACTGAAATTCTTGGACCTTGAAAGTATCCATTTTCAAGCTGTCTGTTTAAGAATGCAAAACATTCTGAACCACACCAGGTCAGCACCAAGTGGCTAACCTGTGGGGACTCCAGCTGCAGGCATGGGTTTGCTTTCTGTTCAATAAAAATTTTACTTGCATGTCATTAGTTATATTTGTACTAGTGCTCTCTGACCAAGAGGTTAATGTAATCCAACAGACTGTATGAGGAAGATCACATGTGAGTTTTTGTGGCTGCACTATTCTAAACAACTGGACGTCAGACATGATGGACAGTTTGCTTCTTTATTCACTCAGCACTCACTACCCATTTTTGAAGAATGCTGTCGAATGCTTTAGGAAGCACTTTTTGTAGCACGCTTCCAATTCGGATCCTAGATGGAAAAAGTATGGGGAGCTGCTTTCAGGCCAAAAATCTGTTGTAAGCTATAGCAATTGACTATAAGATATTGAGATACTTCCTTTAAACCACAGAGAAGTATAGAGAGATTGGGAAATTCAAATTGTAAACCTGAGAAAAGAAATGCAGTGTTAAAGTGAGCCAAGGTTGAAGTGGCTGTGATTCCATGTAAAGTTTAAACAAAATAATGTAATAAACACTTTTTTTGCCCCCAAGAGAAGACGAGAATCTCTGTTCCCTGAGATGAAAATGACCTCAAAGATAGATAAAGAGGACCTTTGCTTTGAACAGTTTATCTTAAAAAAAAATTTTAAACCCCCATACATCAATATAGCCCAGAGGCACATTTGTAAAAAATTGTGCACATGGGAGGAGCTTCATGATGCAGATCTTTCCAGGCAGTTGTCTCATGAACACTGAAACCACGAGAAAACTGTTTTCTTGTGGGAAAATTTTCCAGAGCAAACGAGAAATGCTTCCCTCCCTAAGCAAACTGCAGAAAGACTATTTTAAAGGTAGAAAACTGACTGAAATTTCTGAGTGTTGTTTTCTGTACACTGTCAGTTAGAAAGAAAAGAAAGTATGAGGAAGGAAGAAGAGTGTTCTAAAAGTTTCATTCTGATTCTTGTTTTTTTGATTCCTCCTTTTAGTGTTAGCTAATAAGATTTTATTACTTTTAAGCTTAAGCCTGCTTTGCTCTTGATAAAGAGATTTCAAATTGGCTAACCAAAACTACAACCCAGACCCGAACCATGACAACATTAGTGCATTGGCCAAGAAAAGTCAAAGTGAACCCTCTACATGGGTGCACAAACACAGCAAACCACGAGGCTGAATAACAAGTAGATTTATTTCCCAATGAACAAAAGAAAATATTTTCACTAGAAAAACTTTAAAAGAACAGTGCTTAAGTCTTGACCTATTTGTTTTGGTTTATGCACAGACGAGACTCCATGAAAATCCTGCATTAATTAAACCAAGGTCACTGCTCTCCACACAAGGATAATCCATGTAACAACACTTCTGCCTATAGCAGAGTTTTCACTGCCCTAGCTTAGCTCAGATCCACTGGCAATGAACAGATAAACTGCTCACTGTAGAGAGCTTGCATCATTGCTTGTTTTGGCTGTGGGGAAAGGCTTCAGAACTGTGCTAGCCCCACTAGGGACTTGACACCTTCTGCACCACCATGGCACAGCACTGCTAACCTGTATTATACAGAGGGAAAGCCACCACCAGGCTCAGAATGTCTCATTTGTTCCTGGACCACACTTGGACTATATAGACTGGAAAAAGCAGATTGAGTTATGAATGTGTGCCAGCTCACTGTTGCACGAGTGTGTCAACACAGCAAGCAGGATACACCCAAAGCACACATCCTCACTGTCCTGTCAGCTGTGCCATAGACACATCACAGGAGATGGAATACCTAGACAAAATGCCTACGCTTATTTTGTGTGTTACTAGGAGGCTAAAAACCAAAACAAAACCACAAATCAAATCCTAGAGAGAAAAACTCTATTTGCACAGTCTTAATTTCTTGCCTGTTAGAGGATCTGGCTGGGGGCAGAGGGCAATATAACAGTTCTTCAGAACCGAGTCTGCAGATAGCATAATGCATGGTATTCCCCCTAGCTGACTTACCTGGAAAAATCAAGAAGTCATTTTGAATTCCCAAAATCATTTCAGACACTTGTACATTCCTCATAATGATCCAGTCTGTAAGACTGGTTATAGAGAGCGACTGTTCTATAAAATCCATGTACAATTTTGACCGACTACGCTCTGAAATATTAAGTTTACTTCTTTTTCCTGCAACTACTGTTTATTTTGGGACTGGGGAGGTGGAGGATTCACCTTGGAGGTATTTTCTTTTTGAGGGACATGGGAGTTCCAAATATTCAAATATTTAGAATCTACAATTTATTTTCTAAATATATGTTCACCAAACAAAAGAGAAAAGTCAATTATAGTACGTAACTGATAAACAGTCTTAAATATTTCTTCTTCCATCTTATTTCTTCATGGAAAAAAAAAAAATAAATAGTGAAAGCAAGATTATGACACACAGCAGTGAAACCCAGGAAATTCAAAACTGACAGCTGTTGAAATATCTGTCTCAAGTTAATTCCACTCCTCTTCCTGTTTTCTATATATGCACCATGGGACTGGCAATGTCAGCCTCAACCAAACTTCCTAGCTCAGCTCCCAACCTGTGTAACTTTGAAGTAACAAAAGCACAGGTCACCTTTCCAGTCCTCATGGTGCTCTTGAGCCTCCTTCCAAGGACAATTGTTCTCTCAGACTTCTCCATGCAACTCTTCCCTCTGATAACCCCATCACCTTCTGTCACAGCTGACTTGTAAATTCATCAACAGTGAAAAGGTAACTGCTGCTTTACCAATCCTCTTCCCTTTTCCCATCAGGCTGTTCATCACTAGCACCATTCTCTTATTCTGCTAATCCTGAGCAGCCCCAGACTCCCCTACCACAGCCCCTACACCCAGTTTGCCTTCACTCTTGCACCTGAATCCCTGGGGATGAAGCCTCAAGACTTTGCCAGCTTCCTTCCCTGAGCCTGTAAGGTTTCTGTCCACCAACCCAATCCTCCTGCTTTTCAGTTTTCTCTATTTTCTATTTCCTACTAAAGCTCCTCTCCTTTTATACCCCTTTTTCCCAAGCCACCTGCATAAGGATCCCAGACAGGCAGGATTTCATGTTCATAGAATCATAGAACAGTCTAAGTTGGAAGGGGCCCTAAAGGTCATTTAATTCCACCCCCCTGCCATGGGCAGGGACACCTTCCACTATAAGGTGGACACCATAGACATTCCACAACACCTTCACTCTATACAGCTTTGAGCAGCCTTCTCATCCCTTCCCCTTCTTCCATCACATTTGTATTTAAGAAGGTGGACCAAGATCATCACACCCTTGTAACTCACCATCTGCTTCTTTCCTCCAGTCCCTTGAAAGACCAGGACTCATACAGCCCAGAGATAAAGAGGGAAGGATTGATGCCACAGCATCAGCTGGCTCTAACAGTAAGAACAGCTTAAAGCCTCTCCCAGGCTGCCTTCTTCCAGACTAGGAGGAATGAAGGTCCTCCCTAGATTTTAGGATGAGCACTTTTCCCTTCTCTAACTTCTTTTTGATATCCCCAGAATAGGGGATATCATCAAAACCAAACTTTCCTTCCTCAGCAGCATCAGCAGTCCCATCAAGACCCATCTGATTAGAAGTAAAAAGTTTCTCCTTACTCACTGGATTAATGAGTTCATAGAAACTCCTAGCAGGGGAAATCCTGAAGAAAGACGTGTGGGTATTTGGTTCCTCTCTGTTAGTTTGCTTGTGTAAACAATTTGTTTTCTCTCTCTTGGGACACTCTGATTTGAAATAGGCTTTTTAGAAGGCAATAAACCTCATTTACTGAAACGGTGAAAATGGGTCCAAGTACTGTCAAAAACAGAGCATTCCAAATATAATGGTTACTCCACATATTTACTGTACTGGGGAGTTACTTTATGCACATAGGTCAGAAAAAGTCTGTTGGTGTCACTTTTTTTCTTTCAGATCTGAACCAAATGCAATCAGAAAGCAAGGCAGCAGTCAGGTGACAGCCTGTCTGTCCCCTGTTTCCTAGGTTTAATTCTTGCTGGCACACTGGTACCAAAAGATTCCCTTGACTGCTGGTAACAAACACTGGCAGTCATTGTGTACGGCGAGCACTGAATAACCGTAGTCAGATACACTTTTACTTAGTTCTTTAAAAAACGAAAAATTAAATTTAACAGCTAGTAAATTCCATCACTCGTTCTGCAGATAATAAAGAGGAAGCTGTCAATAGATGAAAATACTTAAGTTACATAGCACAGCTTCAAGACTTAACACAGCATTAGTTTATTGCTTCTACATCTGGTGCCAGTTAATTTTATACAGCTTCTTTGTATTAATTCAACAACATGGAAGAAAGCCCTCCCAGGTCTATCAGCCACTCTTAAAATAAACACCAACAAGTCCACCTCTGTCTTCTGTACCTCAGCTATGACATATCTCCTGCACAAACACGAAACTATGTCCCTAGGGAGACATAAATCTCTTGAGTAACTTCACCTGCCATGACTGAGCTAGGGGAACTCAATCCAGCCCTAAAAGTAATCTTTTTGTTCCCAGTCAGTCTGTCTTTGTTCCAAAACCACAGCACCAAAGGGCAAATCAAGGAGAAGACAAACATCTTCCACAGTTTGTGGATCATGACCTCAAGTGGTCAGGACTGCTTGCAAAGTTCTATTCCTGTCTACTGGAGAAGGTGAACATGAACAATGCCCAGCAAGCAGCTGGCATCAGCTTCCCCCTCTGCTCTGTCCATCCTGCCAATGATGTCTTAGCCTAAGCTTCCTACCACTGCTTCTGTGTATAGCAAATATTTGCTACCCCATGCTACCAGCACTGGAGAATTCTGCAGCAGGAGCTACTTGTTTGAAACCTGCATGTTCAGTGGACTTCTGGCAATTTCTGCTTGTTAATCTCTTGATCAGAAATGAATTCCAAGCCCAGAAGCACCTTCAAACAACTGTCATGCCTCTTAGCACCTTGCCACACAAAATCACCTCTCTCCAATCTCCTAAAACACACAGCAAATCCATACAGAAATTTTGCACAAACACATTTCACACCTACACACAAATTACGTTATCATACTCAGGCCTGGAAAAGTAACAGTTCAATTTGCCATTCTATGACCACCAAGGCTGCAATGCAAAAAATTCCCCCTAAGAAATTATAATTCTGCCAACTGCCTCAGACATTTACAGGCAGCCTTGGAAGATATGACTTTTCAGTGATGACCATCCTATGTGCAGTTTGGAGTTAGCCTACACTTTCACACCACAGGCTCAAGCACTCAATGGCGAGAACTCCATGGTGCAGGTGCTTTGCTGAAATGGATCTGTAAGAGGAAGATCAAAGCCCTGCTGTGGTGAATGACTATTTGAAAAGCAGGGAAAAAAACATAGCCTGGAAATGGGTTTAAATAGCCAAGCAAGTAACCATGTTGCCTTCGGTTAAAAGCTGCCCAGCTTGAGACAAAAGCCTTTCAACTGACAACCAGGTTTCTGTGCTAGCCACCAGACAGTAGAGGAACAGAAGGAAAGGATTCCATAAAATGCTCAAGAGTTACCCTGCAGGCATCATACACAATCAACTTTGCCAAAACTTCACATGAGCTACTCTTGTTTGGAGTTTGTACCTTCAGAGTAAAAAGGTGTGTGCTATAGATGTCAGAGACCATGTATATGTCACTCACCTGTCAGTGACAAGGCCTGATGTTTGATCTTTGTCTGAACCTCTCTTTAGTTTCCAGAGTTAAACACAGCCTGTTGGCCTGAATTAGGGCGACTTGAAGAAAATGCATCAACCAGCAAAAGCATGAACAAAGGAAAACCTGATGGACCATTCATAGCTGCAATTAGATATATAGCATATAAACACTTCACTGGATGGAAAGTTTACAGGCAAATGAGCTGAACCTAAAATCTACCTTTCTTAAATTTCTTGTCCTTCTAATGCACCAGATTTCAGCAAAGTGTTCCAAAGGAAGGTTTCCACTAGCAAAATAAAGGCTGTCTTGTCATTCTGTTGGGCCCAAGGACATGCCCTGCCTCCACACAGGGAAAATACCTGTAACCAGCATTACAATCCAATCCCATGCTGCAAAGAAAATATCCCCATGGACAGAACTGTGCAGGGAAGACAACACCCACCCACCTGCACATGAGAACTGGAAGGCCCAAAAACAAAAACCCAAAGAGTCTTTCCATCATGACTGGTGCATCGCTTCCTAGCAGCAGTTTTAACCAAAGTAATGAACACAGGTCTTTGTGAAGGAAAAGGTGGTATGAAACTGTCTTGATATTAAGACTACTTCCTTCAATTCACTGCTTCCAAGTTAGGGTCTCAATCCAGCAAGCCTCAGTTAAACATACCACCCAGCTAACCTCAATGCCCAAGACCTCCTTAGTTACATTCTGTACTCCAGTGATGCAGCCCAAAGCCTGACAGGAACATTACTGAGATTATGTGAACTAGCATTCTTCTAGTCACGATTAGAATATTGATAGTAACTACTCAAAAACAACTCTGTATGTTCCCACTCTATGCTCTTGGAACACATAAAAGAATGAAAGGCAACACAGAGAGCATCAGTGGAACTATCACAGTATTATGCACTCCTTGCCCTGAAATAAACCTTAATGAAAAGGTTTAATTTAGACATAGCTCTCAGGGTACCATACTAAAAAGAAAAAAACCCCCAAAAAACAGCTGCCTCGTCCAGCTCACTGTGGAGTAGTGAAAGCCATGGTTCCCTGTGACATGACAAACAGAAGGCCACCAGCAGCCCGGGAAGGCACCCGATGTGTCTGCCACCACAGTACACCACCCCAGCAAGGATCAAATCACACAGGATCCAGCTAAAACATTTATCTGGCTTCCAGAGCTATTGTAAACTGTATGGAAATACACCACAACTATCACAGTGTATCACCATAAATGATAGCTAACATATGCCCAGGCATTCATAAAATACCAATGGATGAAAAATATTTTTCATATAAACATCAAAAAATGAACCTGCGCTATAACAAACCAAAGATTTACTTTGGCAGATCATATCTTCTAGCAAAAAATTTGCAATGAGGTTGAACATTTAAAGCAACATACTGCAAAACAGATGCTGAAAATATCTTTGTGGGGCTTCCTGCCAAAGTGGAGGAGCTGTGCATTTATCAGTGTAACAAACATGAACCAAGAATTTTTATGGAATCACTAAACAGAAACTTTGAACTATCCAAAGGAAAGACAGCTGCTCACTTGATGGTGAACTCATTTTTTCCTCTGCTACAAATTCCAAGCAATACAGTTTGCAGAGGATATATTACACAAGTGAAGAACACCAACACAAGTTACAACTGATTCTGTCTACCTAACTCCTCAAAGATAATTTCCCAAAGTTCCAATTGCTTAAAAGCAGTTTACAAAGACTTCAGCAGCAATTCCCAGCTCTAACACACATTCAGAGAAACACTTCAGGATGAGTTTTACTGCACCTACTATTTAAGTCAATCAAGTTCAAGTTACCAGCTCAATTTCTACTTCCACTTCCCAAAACTGAATTCTCATAAACTTCCAAAACAACCACCATTTTAACAGCTGTATCTAGACAGATCTAGTAAAATCAAAGTAAAAGTTTAGGGACATGCTGTGGCACAGGTGAATGCACAACTTAAATAACCTAGAGCACCCTAAATGTTCCCAGTTGTGCATCCAGACAGTTGTGGCCCTTAGCAAACACACCACAAGAACCCTGCTTCCTTCTCCCAAGCTATTCAGTGTGTCCAAAGTCTGATTTTTATTCTTGCATTAACTACCAAGAAGGCTGTGAGTAAATTACACTTTTTTAAATCCTCACCTGTAGCTAAAATAGATTATTACACCATTTGCTGAGGGCTGACATTTCATAGTCACCAACACCTAACTGCTTTCCTAAGAAATTACAGTCTCAGCAAGTTATGCAGCATAAAGCATGCCAAGGCCCCAGCTGGCACAAGGATGCATGTTTATCTTTGTGAAGGTTATGGTTTTGGTTTGTGGCTGAATTAAAAAAAAAAGGAAATAATTAAAAAAACTTAACTTCTTTGCAAAAGACGGTGAGCAGTTTCCCACACAAGCAGATCCAAAACTGGCACCAGGCATCTCCAGACCTCAGTACCTCCAGACCTTTTTTAATTCCCAAGTTAAGCACAAGACTCGCTTACAGAACCAGCACAAAGCTAGAGTACAGGCAGCACCTTGCCACTCGGGCTCAGGCACACAGACTGGGCTGGAACACAACAGCTGGCAATTCCATCCACTGTTCCACACAGGAGAAACCCTCCGTGCCACATCTGGCTTTTGTACTGAGCACCTGACCAGGCATCTGCAGGGCAGCAAGATAAAAGAGGGTACTTGTAAACAGCATTTCTCTGTGCAATGGCTCTCTGTGCTGCTCTGACCACTCACTCAGATCTGCCTTCTGCCATCCCCACATGCTCCATGGCTCCATGGCCTCACCTGAACCAGGGAGTCAAGTCAATGCTCCCCTCACTTTCTACGCCTTCCCTCTCAAATGCATTTAAAGACCTGTCTTGTCATGTGCTCAAAAATCATCATCCATTAGGAGAAAATATTAAGCAAAGGGTTTACAGGACGACATGCTACAAACCCACAGTCCAGTTAAGAAGGGAATGTCAGCATATGCAATACACATCATGCATGAAAGCAAAACCAGTAAGGTTTGGGGTTATTTTCATGTTGCAAGTACGTATGTTTCAACAAAGTCAACACTGAGGAACCCTGGAGTTAATTCTTGGAAAGTACAGATTTATATTTAGCAAATATAAAGTAGAAGCCAAAAGCATCATTTTTGATACAAAAAGAAAAAAAGCACGAAAGAACCATTTAAAAGTCAAAAAAAGTATCTAGCTATTGTGTTTTTTTTCCGTTTCCCATACAAGGCGCTTGTGAGACTTTGTTTAGAGTGCTGTATTTAGTTCTGGGCATCTGGCCAGACAACATTCACATTCTAGAGCTGGTGGAGTGAGGAAAAAGAATAGTTTTGGGGTTTTTTTGAGAAAAGTCCCTCAGAAAAGAGTTGTGTCTGCCTCTAAGCATGTATACATGAGGCTGGGGAGGTGACTTAACATCTCTCACCAGAGTCAATCCGTAGTGCTCTGCTAGTTGTAATGGAGTAACAGTAATTTGCAGCAAAAGATTTGTCCTTTAGTTTCTGAATACCATACAAAATGATCCAGTGCTTTCAGACTTTTCAGGACTCAGAAAGACAACACCTGCTTATGTGCAAAGCAGAGCTTTTACTCTTCAAAGACAAGTTATAGATAAGACATCTTCCAAGAACATTCATTTACAAGGCTGTCTTGAAAACCCTGTTCCAAGATCAGTAGGAAAAACGCACTTCCCTTTTCTCATCCTACCCCCTCATTATATACAGTGTTCACAGACCAGAATCCTCCCTGGTCCAGCATCATTACCTGTTTTCTCACACAATACCCAATGCAAATGGGTGCACTAATTCCAAACACTGTATGATGATTACATACCACAAAATACTGTTATTCCTGCAGAGGACTGGAAGGACTCCAGGAACTTCCTTTAGCTACTTTCACTCTGCTATGGTGAGATCTTCATACTCTTTTTCCATATTCATGCTGATGGCAGAACCTTTACCAGCTCCAGAGGAAACCGTACAGCATTAATACACAACAATTTTCAACTGAGCTAATTGTTTAGATCAAAATTTCCAAAACCCAGAATATATCTAATGACAGAACGTGGCTGCAGCTCCACAATTTCTTTTCCTTTATGTGTAGTTTTCCTCTGCTGGTCTCAAGGCAGAAATATGGCTTTAGCCATACTGCAAATTTTTCAATTTTACTTAAAAAAGTAAACAATGAGTTCTACGTATGCAGGCTTATAAAATCTACATAAGGCAACCAAAAGTTACATGGATAAATGCAAGCTCTTGGGCCTGATTCAGCATTCACAACAGCATAAATTCAGAAGCAATTCCCCTGAAGTCAATAAAGCATAACACATATAGTCAACAGAGGAGAACTGGGCCCACTCTCCTTTGACTAAAGAATGATCCTCATAAAGAATGGACTTCACAAGCATGAGAGAATCTAGGACCACTCTGCTACATTATTATGCTTTTTGTTTTGCCTGAAAACTTTAGGCAGCAACCCTGAGCTGAAACAAGCAGCTATGAACACTTCCATGCAAAGACTCTTGCCCTGCTTGCTCAGGCACAGAGCAGCAGCATGCACTTCATGCACACTTTTCCAAACAGCACAATGCCCAAATGAGAAAAGGACCTGTGCTTCCACACTGCACAAACCTCTGCCTCTGTCTTGCCAGTCACATCATCAGCTGAGACAGGGGATGCTTTTTGGGGCAGAATGTCCAGCATGGAGGCAGCCATGAACTGCTGTGGTGCGCCTGGCAGGTTCTTCACCACCTTTCATTTCTACAGCAGCCTTGTAGAACAAGGCAGAGAAAGGACTCTGTGTGTTTGCCCTTGATCTACCTACAAAAAGGTCCCTGAAGCCAAATTAACACAGGCTGGGTTTTAACACAGCATGTCTCCCCTGCCAGGTACGGATCACATAGTGCCCAGACCAAAAGCAGGATCAGACCATGTACACACTTCAGACTCTACAGCCAAGAATGCGAAGCAGCAGCAGCTGCCCTTCCACAAACCAACCATGTCATGGCTCACTATGGCTCAGACAAAGAAAATTCCATGTCCCTGCCACTTCTTTCTCCTTGCTCTAGCTGCAAATGCTCAGGACTCCTGAACACATAGGGTAAGGCAAACCAGAGCACTTCAGCGCTGGGTAACTGCAGGTGGTAGAATATCAGGTACCAGTGATCTCCACAGTAGTCCTACTCTGGATCACAAGCACCATAAATGCTAAGAAGCACCCATGGCCTCCTTTCTAGCTGCCAGTAATGTGCTCCATGAGAAGACATGGGATAACTGTATTGCATTAAGTGTCTTGATGTAGCATATAATGTGTCACAAGAAATTTATTTTCAGTGTTCTGAAGTAAGATGTGTATTGGAAAACTAGAACCTCATATCCATCCAATTCATACTACAACACCTCTGTGTTTTGCTACACAGTAATTCAGTATAACATAGAGCACCAAATATTCAGTTACACTTCCAACCACTCTCCTGATAGACACTACCAATTGTATCAGTGACCCTAACGAAAAAAAAAGGTAACTGACATGCTTGACTCGACCTAGCATTGTCTCCACAGCAACTTTTCACTGAGGAATTTTAGAGGGATTTTTTGAGACACATCTTCAAAAATCTCCAACTGCATATTAGAGGTATGTAAAGCCTCTTACTTTCTTACTCCTAAACCTCTTACTCTCCAGATCTGTATGAAATGCCAAGTATTTATTACAGCCACAGGCAAGAGCTACACAACCAGAGAGCCTACAGGACATTTGACCACAGAACCAGTTTTCTTTGTGCTGCTCCACCGATGTTTGAAGTCACCATGTCTGCAAGCTAAGAGCCCGATTTTGCTGATGATCCCCTTTCTCCTCCTGATACAGTATCTCTTAGTGATCCTACAGGAACAATAAGCTGTGGCTGTGGTTTAGTGAGATGTTAAGAAAAGACCTGAGTCCATATCTATTTGATACAGTACTCCATCAATCCCCTGCTGCTGATGGGAGATGAATTACCTCACCACTGTGATGTGACAGCCACTTTATTTTTGTACATAACTGCAGCTTTTTAACTGCTACAGTAACAGCTCTGCTCTTTTCTTTTTCAAGGCCCTTCTGAATAGGACCTTCAATAGGTCCCTTCTGAAAAATACTGTCACCCTACTGTTTCTTCATTTAGTCTTTCAGTAACCACTGCTTGAAGTAGCTTTAAAAACAACTCAAAAATATCCCAATAGTTAAGTAGAAGAGCTAGTCTTCTACACCAAGAGCAACAGGAGCCACCCCTCCTGGTCCTGTCAGTCACAAACCAGAACACCTGTCCAGCTGCCCACTCACCAAAAGCCTCAGCAAGGATGGGAGGAGGGGACATGAGAGCAGAGTTTCACACAGACACCACAACCACTTTCCTAGAAGTGGAATGAGAGACACTGAGCTGGCTGGGAACGCAACAGGGTGACAGAGTGATCCACCACAGTCACTCACAAGAGGCCCCCACGACACTGCATCCAGCTGTGCCAGCAGCACGGGCTGCCAACAGACCCCTGGCCAGCACAGCTTCATCCCACTTCCTCCTGCTGATCTAATTAAATAGTCAAGTCCTAAGGAAATGATACTTTTAGAGCTAAACAGAGCTGAAACTAATAAACCCTAATATAGATATGGCCTGAGGAAAGTCAAAGCTTGGCTGCATGGCTATACTGGCATACTCTTACCACAACAAAGTACAGAATTACTCATGGAACCAGTGCAGACACAGCTGAATTGAACAAAGAGCTGCTGTGGAGCAGCAGAGTGATTGCTGTTGAGCCCTTGCCTTTCTGAGCACAGCCCCATCAGCCTTCCAGGCCCTGGCTAGCATACACACACCTCTACAGGTACCATCAACTCCACTCACCCGACCAGTTCCTCACCTGTTACCCCAAGCTATCCTCTGAGGGACAAAGGACTCTGGCCACCACTGTCCTGTTCACTCCCGGGGCTTCTGCTGCATGCAAATACCTGGTGGAAATTCTGTTCTGCTCACCTCCTCATCAACTCAGCTGAGCTGGCAAAAGCACATAAAGATGTTCCTTTAATAGGACTTAAGAGTTACACATCGGGAAATCAGCAAATAAAATAAATGAGAGGTGAGTAATCTGGAAAGATGAGCAAACAAGCTCACAGAGAAAAACACACCGTCTGCCTTTCTACACCTAGCAAGTCACATCTGCGTGACCTAAGAGAAACTTATGACACAATATTTACAAGGAAACATTTCAGAAGAGGACGCAGACATACACCGCATCCCCGCGTTTCAGCCAGCAAAGGGACGGATGCCCGAATTGCGAACCCCTGGTGGAGCAGGGGGCTGGGCTGCTGCCAGGGCCGGGCAGGCTCGCACCGCAGTGCGGGACCCCCGGGAGCACAGGGACGTGAGGGACCGGACCGGCGAGGGGCCCGCAGGGACCGGACCGGCACCGGCGAGGGGCCCGCAGGGACCGGACCGGCACCGGCGAGGGGCCCGCAGGGACCGGACCGGCCCGGCCGCCCTCGGCTGGGAAAGGAGCAGTCTGCTGAGACCAAGGCGAGGACAACGCTACAACGCTGCCCCGCAGCACCGGCTGGGCCCGGCCCTCCCGCTCCCGCGGCACTTTCGTGGGGGCGATCCCCATCGGGTCCAGCGAGCCGCACGGACGGCCGCGAACCCCCGCACGGCCCGGCGCCCCTTCCTCACATCAGCTCACCTCACCTCGCTTCGCCTTGCCTCGCCTCCCGCGCGTCGGCGGCAGCGCCGAGCAGCCCAG
>JAGMWU010000104.1:114006-124295 GCA_018697195.1 Certhia americana | reverse complement strand
GGGGGTCAGTCCTAACACAGAGCCCCTGATTTCAGATCTGTCAGCAGTTCCAGCAGGTGACTGCTGCTTCCTGCAGGGCCCGAGCTCCCTCCATAGCCTGGAAACTTCTGCAGGCTCTGCTTTTCCTGGCAGCTTCCTTAGAGACAGGTTGAAATAGAGCCCAAACCCGAGGCTGGCGTTTCCTTCACGAGTTCTCCCCCCACAGAGGTTAAGGACAGGCAGAACTAACGAATGGCAGCCCCGACACATCAACAGCTCTGAACGGGTCCGGAATAAACCCCAGAATGCTGTGATTAGAGCGGGTTCAGCCTGCACACGGAGCTCCAGCAGCAGCAGCAGCAGCAGCTTGACGGGCGGCAGCGGGAGAGCAGAGCCCTCACGGCGGGGAGCAGCTCGAGCAGCGGCGGCGCTCGGAACACAACCGCCGGTAAGCGCTCGGGGATCCATGAACGTACAACCGAGCACCGCCGCCGCCTGCCTCGGCCTCACACGGACGGAGCTGGGGCCCACCGGACACACGGCGCTCCCGCCGACACAGCAGTCCCGCAGGGCCCGGTATCCGCCGTTACCGCGGAGCAGCGCCCGGGGCCCGGCCCGGCCCCCTCAGCCCGCGCGGGCCGGGCCCGGAGCCAGCTCCGACACCGTCTCCCACCTTCTCGGCTACCCACCCGCTTTCCCCGCTCCCTCCGCGCCCCCCGGTGCGGCCCTTTCTGTCCCTCACCAGCCGCGTCCCCTCACGCCGGTCCCGGTCCCGGCCCGGCGGCTCCTGACGGTGACGGCGCGTCGGGGCGGAAGCGGAAACGGGCGCAGCGGCGCGTGCGCGGTGCGGCGCGCGAGGAGCGCCGGGAAGGCGGGGCCCCGGGGGGCGCGCGCGCTCAGCCCCGCCCCTTTCCCGCCCCTGGCCCCGCCCCTTTCCCGCCCCTGGCCCCGCCCCTTTCCCCTCACGCCCTCATTAACCAAACTCAATTAACGCGGATCAAAACCACAGCGTCTTTATTGGGGCCGGGCCCCTCTCAGCAGCCCAACCACGGATCCTGCCGGTTGCTCCGCGCTAAGAAAGCGATCCTGCGCGCCATCTCGGCGCAGTACACCCGGCGGCACGCCTCGAACGCGCGGCGCCGCCGCGCCCGGCACGGCTGCTCGTAGTACCGGGAGCGCCTCACGGCTTCGGCCACGCCGTCCTGCGTCAGGATCCTGCGGGGAGGGAGAGAGCGGTGACAGCGAGGTGCGAGGATCGAGCCGCAGCTCCTTCTCCTCGCCGTGAGGAACGGGAGGAATCCCCCCGAGCTCGGTTTAAGGTGGGACCAGCGGAGGAGTTCTGAGCCCACGGCTCGGCCATGGCACCGTCCCCTCTTCCCCTGTCCTCGCCTGGCTCTGTTCCTTTATTCCGCCCTATTTACACCCGCATCCCGGGGGGACGCGGAGATGATGAGAAAACACCGGCACGACCCTCCCGTCCCCTCCTGCTCAGGAAATCCCGGTTCTGAACCCAGTACGTGAAGGAACCGTGGTGCGGCCGGGCTGTGGAGCGGCGGCTCCCCCCCGGTTCCCCCCCCGGTTCCCCCGATCCCGTTCCCCCCCGTTGCCCCGATCCCCCTTCCGCCGCCTCCACGTTCCCGTTCGGCACCATCACAGTGCGGCCCACGAAGCGCAGGTGGTTCGCCATGGCCGCGCTGCTGCGGGACGGGGCGGCTGGCACCGGGGCTCGGAGAAGCCCGTCCCTCGTGCCCCGGGAACGGAGAGGGGCCGGTGCTTCCCGCAGAGCCCCAAAGGAACGCGGCCGGGACCCCACGAACCGTGTTGTCGGGGCGCTGCCCCTGCCCCGAGCCTCCCTCCGCCCACGGCTGGCCCTGGCCAGGCCGCTCCCGGTAGGATCCCGGTCCCGGTCTCTCCCCGACTGACCCCGGTGAAGCTCCGCGCCCGGACAGGAAGTGACTGATGGCGGAACTTCCGTTGGGAGGGACTTCCGGTAACCGGGACTACCGGCGGGGCCGAACCGGCACCGTGCGGGGCACGGTGGGCACTCGGGGGTCCCACAGAGGAGGGGACAAAGCGACATCTGTCTCTCTCTGAGACCCGCCCTCCCGAAGGACAGAGGACACGACACCGGCTGGCCCCGGCCGCTCCCGCGGCGTTTATTGCTTCCAGCGGGGCCGGCTCTGGGGGCGTCCCAGAGACCCCTCAGACCCCCAGCACCGTTCTGGTGGGGGTCATGCTCACCCCACGCCACCGGGGAAGGCACAAGCCCGGGAGGGCCCGGTCCCCGCGGGGAGGGGGCTCCGCTCTGGCCAAGGCACGCGGCCGCCCCGGGGTTGGGGCTTTTTTTGGGGGGGGGGTTCGGGTCCCCCTCCGGTCAGTCCCGCCCGCCCGCGGGTCTCACTGACCACCGGTAAAAAAAAAAAAAAAAAAAAAAAAAAAAAGAATGAAAAAAAGGCAAAAACCAAGAAATGCAAAAAAAACCCCCCCCCCCCCCCCCCCGAAACGGGGGGGGCGTCACACATCCGGCGCCGGGGGGGACTCGGGGGTCTCAGCTTGGCACCGGGGGGATCCTCGCTGCTGTAAGGTGCCCACGGTCCCGGCAGGGCTGGCGATGGGGAGATCCCCGGGCAGGCGGTGGCACCGGGGAGCCCCGGGGGGACCAGCGGGAGGGCGGCGGCGTGGGGGAACCGCGGGGGGAGCTGGGTCCAACGCGGGTTTGGGGGCGACATGGGGGAACCAGAGCCGCAGCATCGCTTCCACCTGCAGCAGCGTCCCCAGGTACCGGGCACTGCGGGAGAGAGAGAGACAGAGCTTGATGGGGGGACGGCACCCGCGTGGGTGTCCCTGTGCCTGTCCCCCCCCCGGAGATGTCTGGCGACACTCACCCCATCTCTGGCTTCTGCAGGACCCCAATGATGCGCTGGAGCCGGTCCATGGCCACGCTCTGCTGGAAACTGCTCAGCCCTGGGGAGTCCCGGAATTGTGTGAATTCTCCAGAAGGGGAAAAAGGCACCTGGGGGGGGAAGGAGAGGGCGTGGGGGGCACTCACCTCTGTCGTAGCGGCCCCGCCGCAGCCCCTCCAGCAATTCTGCCAGCGGTCGGATGAAACCGCGGAGCTCCCGGCACTGTGAGGAAGGGGAGGAGGTGACTGGGCTGCACCCAGACTGCGGAGGGAGTCTCATGCACCTCCCCAACTCTTATTCCACCTCAAACCCCACTTACCGCCCTCTCAGCCCCCGAATCCTGCTCATCCCCACCTGTTTTAGGTGGGGAAACTGAGGCAGATACAGGTTTGGCTTTTTTTTAGGGGACCAAGCCCTCCCCCATCTCCCATCTTTGGGGGTGCCACTTCGTTTTCTGCCCAAATCTCACCTTTTGGGCAAAGAGGCGATCGCCATCGCTGGGAGGGACATCCCCCCCCTCCCCTTTCCGCGGCCGTTTCCCCCCGCGGGGTGCCGGTGGTGACTCGGAAGGGGCTCGGTCCAGCCCCCCCGGGCGCTTGCGGCTGCGCTCAGGTTTGGGGGGGCTCCGGGGGGAGCTGCCAGCCTCGACCTCGCTGTCAGAGGCAGGGGAGCCGCAGGAGCAGGCGCGGGCAGGGGGTTCCATGGCAGGGGTGGCCCCCCCAGGGGAGCCTCTGCCTGGGCTCAGCTCCAGCAGGGTCACCCAGCCGATGCTGTCTGGGGAAGGGAGGGAAACACTACAAAAAAAAAGGGGATATCGGACAAAAATGGAAGACAAGGAATTGCCTTGTCCTCCCATGGGGGTGCCACCCCCACATCCCCAGTGCCACCTCAGATGTCCCGGGGAGCAGATTTGGCATCTCCTCAGACAGGGTGCGGGGTGCAGGGACCCACCTGGCTGTGGGACCCTTCACCCAGGACACCCCCCCGGTACAGCAACCGCCCCCAGCCCGGAGACACCCCCGGGACTGCCCGGTCCCGGGACCCCGCCATCACCTGCCGCCCCCTCCCCAGGACTGAGATCACCCGTGATGGGGACCTTCCCCCCCAAACTAGGACCCCCAGGAGCAGGACCCCGACACCCAGCCCGGGATCCCCGACACCCAGCCCCGGATCCCCGACACCCAGCCCGGGATCCCCGACACCCAGCCCGGGATCCCCGACACCCAGCCCCGGATCCCCGACACCCACCCCCGTCACCCCGGATCCCACCTGCTCCCGGCTGCAGCTGCGGTGGTGCTGGTGTCCCGGTCGCAGCGCCGGTGTTGCTGTCGCTGTTCCCGTCCCGACCCAGTGCCGGTATCGTTGTATCACCGTCCCCGTTCCTGTCCCGGTATCAGTGTCCCGATGCCGTTGCTAGTATGGCTGTGCCCGTTTCGCGTGCCGGTGTCGCGGTCCCTGGGCAGGTAGCACAGTCTCGGTGCCTGTAGCCCCGTGCCGGTTCCGGTGTCCCGGGTTCTGTGTCCCGGTCCCGGTCCCGCCCCGCCCGCGGCGGCCCCACGCGGACACGTGCGCGGCCGCACGTGCCTCCGGCCGGGCCACGCCCCGCTCCGCTCCCATTGGCCGCTGCGCCCCGGGAGGCCCCGCCCCTTCGCTGCCGTTGGCTCCTGCCGCCGCCCCGCGCTGATTGGCCAGGGGGCGGGGCTGTGGCCACGCCCCCCTGCGCGGCGATTCGGGGCACGCGGCGTTGGGCAGCGCCCCCTGGCGGGCAGAGGGAAGCGCTCTGCGGGGTCTTAGGCCACGCCTTCGCCCCGCCCCCGTGCTCTCAGCCAATGGGCGGCGGTGTCGGCGGCGCATCTCGGCCAATGGGCGGGGCGGCCCCGCCCCCCTCGCATTACATAACCGGGGCGGGACGGCGCGTGGGCCCCCACGTGGGGGCGGGGCCCGTGTGACGTCACGCTCGCTCGCGGTGGGGAACGCCCTCGGGGCGGGGCTTGGCCGAGGGGGCGGGGCTTGGCCGAGGGGGTGGGGCCGTGCAGGGCTGGGTCTACCTGGGGCTCCCCCCTGAGCGACCCCCAAACCTCTCCCCCGATCTTCCCCCAAAATCCCGCCCAGGGCCCAGAGCCCCCAGCCCAGCTCTCCCCCCACGAGGCCCAGGGTGACCCCCAGACCCACCAAGACCCCATCCCACGACCCTCCTCAAGGCCCGGGACACCCTCTCAGGCCCCCCAAACCCTCAGAGCCCCCCAGAAGCCCAGAAACCCCAGTCCTACAAAACACTCATCCCACAAGCCCAGGGGTCACAGCCCCACAGCCCCTGCAAACCCACAGCCCCGTCTCCACCCTCCCCACACCCCGACACCCCGGGCATGGCCCCTCCAGCCCTCCCCGTGCCCCCGGGGGGGCCCGTCCCCCTGGGTGGGTATTTAGGGCCGGGCCGGTGGCACCCGGCCCCCCTTGCCCCCTGCCATGCTGAGTGTGCTGCTGCTCCTGGGGGGCCTGGCCCCTGCCCTGCCTGCCGGTGAGTCACCCCGGGGTGCCCCTGGCAGATCCCGCTTTGGGGTGCAGCCCCAATCCCCTTCAGGTTCCCCCATGTTGGTCCAGAGGGCTCAGCTGAGCCCCCACCCCAATGCCTCCGCTCTTCCCAACAGGTCCCCACTGGACGTATGAGGGTGAGTGGGGACCCATCCAGGGAGCCCCCATTTATCCCCACCCCTGAAACCACCCCCCAGAGCCCCTGAGATGAGGGGCTCACATGGGTGTCCCCAGAAGGCAGGGAGGTGGATGGGTGACAGCCCCCCCCCGGACATCTGGGTCCCCCAAATGGGAAGGAGATGGATGGGTGACAGCCCCCCCTTGCTCCCCCTTAGACACCTGGGTCCCCCCAAATGGGCACCCACCTGGGTCCCCTAAGACAGGCAGAGGTGAATGGGTGCAGCCCCCCATTTTCCCTCTCCCGCCCCCCCCTTGCCCCCCTCGCTCCAATGGTCCCTTTGTGCTCCTTTACATAAGGCTCCTGCTGCCAAATCCAATTAGGATCCGGCCTTGGCCAAATCCCGCTAAGCCCCATCCTGCCGGGCCCAGGGGACCCATGGGTCCCCCCCCCCCCGGGCCCCGCGGGCTCGGCTTTGTCCCCGCTCCCCCGGCCGGAAAAAATGTCCCCAGCAGATTAACGAGGCCCTTGGGAATGTCACCCGTGTCCCAGTTTGGGGGGCACCCAGGGCATTTTGGGTCACGGGGCCCTGCTGGGTGAAGCAGCAGCAGGGCTGAGGTAGGGATGGGGGGGTCCCACCTGGACTCTGGTCCCCTCCAGGTCCCCACGGGCAGCAGCACTGGCACGAGGGACACCCGGAGTGCGGGGGCCGGGCACAGTCACCCATCGACATCGGGACAGCGTGGGCACAGCCGGACCTGTCCCTGCCACCACTGCAGCCCGAGGGCTACGAGCACCCCGGGAGCCCCCAGCTGACCCTCGCCAATAACGGCCACACTGGTGAGCACCGGCGGGGGGGGGAGAACCGGGGAGTCCCCGGTGTCCCAGCCTTGCTGACCCCCTGTCCCGCAGCCGTGCTGGCACTGCCACCGTCCCTGCGGCTCCGGGGGCTGCCCCACACCTTCACTGCCCTGCAGCTCCATTTCCACTGGGGCCGGCCCGGCCACGCCGCTGGCGCTGAGCATCTGCTGGATGGGCACCGCGCCCCCGCCGAGGTACCGGGGAACACCGGGAACCGGCCCGGGAACAGCTCCGAAAATGGGGCTGGGGGTGGGAAATGGATGAGGAAAGGGGTGGTGGGAAAGGAGGACGGGAACAGGTCTGGGGTCAGGAAATGGTATGGGAATTGTGTGGGAAATGGTTGTGGGAAGGGGTGTTAGTGTGGGAAACAGCATGGGAACAGTGTGGAAAATGGGTTTGCACTGCAGGAATTTGCTGCAGGGAATGGGAAAGGATTCCTGGTGAGGGAAATGAATCCAGGGATGTAAAATGAGTGCGGGGAAGGGATAGGGTGCAGAAGAAGAAAAGAGTGGGAGCAGGTCTGGGCACTGTGGGAGGTGCTGGGATGGGAGCTGGGGCAGGGTTTGGGGGGTGGCAGGGGTTTAAAGAGGGGTCCCTAAAGAGGGGTCCCCGCTGTGTCACAGATGCACGTGGTGCACTTTGACACCGAGCGTTTCACCGACGCCAACGCGGCGCAGCAGCAACCCGTCGGGCTGGCCGTGCTCGGGGTCCTCCTGGAGGTACGGAGCCCAGCCCCACGCTCAACACCCACCCACGCTTCCCCAACCCCTCGGTGATTCCCCCCCTCACTCCTCCAGGTGGGAGACGATCCCCACCCTGCCTATGACAACATCCTGAGGCATCTCGGCAGCATCCGCTATGCAGGTGAGGAGAGGGAGGGGGGGGAGCCCCAAATCCCTCTCCTAGCACCCCCCAACTGCTCCCCCCCACAGGGCAGACGGTGGCCATCCCCTCCTTCAACATCCGTGACCTGCTGCCCGCGGATCTCGACCGCTATTACCGGTACAACGGGTCCCTGACCACCCCACCCTGCTTCCAGAGCGTCCTCTGGACCCTCTTCCCGCAGCCCGTCCGCATCAGCCGGGCCCAGGTAGGACCCGCTCTGGGGGGAGCCCCCCTCGGTTTGGTGAACATCCCCCCCCAGTGCTCCCCCCTTCCTTTTCCAGCTGGAGCAGCTCCAGGGAAGCCTTTACTCCACGGAGGAGGCTGAGCCAGAGGAGCCCCAGCTCCTGGTGGACAATTTCCGGGCCCCGCAGGAGCTGAACCAGCGCCGGGTGCTCTCCTCCTTCCCCAGGGGTGAGCAGAGGGGTGGGCAGGGCCCCCCTGCACCCCTCACAAGGCTCCTGGAGCCCCAGCTGGGCACAGGGTGCTGGCCCTGACCCCTGCCTTTCCCTTGCAGAGCCACGGGGATATTCCACAGGTAATGCCAGGCCGGGAGGCTGGGCTGGGGTGTCACCCCTGGACCCCCCTGACCCCCCCCCGGTGTCACACAGGTGAGGTCATTGCCATCATCTTCGGAGCTGTCGCCGGCTGCGTCGGCCTCTTCCTCGCTGTCCACTTCGGGGCCAAGAGGATGCGGTGAGACCCCCCACCCCCCACTCAGAGGGACCCCCAGAGCAGGGGGGTCTCTCTGAGACTCAGCCTGGTTTGTGCCCCAGCAGTGCGAGGCGGGCACAGGCACAGGATGTCGTGTTCAAGGCTTCCTCCCGCCGCTCCCCCATGGACACTGGACACTCTCGCTGACCCCCAGGATGGGCCAGGAGGGGCCCACGCCCACCCACAGCCCCCCACCCACACCCCCACTGCAAATAAAACCTTTTCCCCCTTCTCGTGACTCTTCGTGGGGAGGGAATGGAGGGGCTTTGGGGCTGGATCCCGTCCCCCTGAGAAAACAGGACCCCCCCAGGATTGGAGCAGACACAATGGGGGGAACAACCCCTCCCTCCCCTCCCCTCCTCCCCAGCAGCCACAGTGTCTTGTGCTCTTGTAAAAGGATTTTACTCTTAATCAAACAAATAATTTACCCCCTGCTGCACCTCCAACTCCCCCTGGGAGCTGAACAGAGGGCAGAGAATCCCAGTCCTGTTGCTCCCCCAGCACCAGTGGCTGCACCGGGGGTAGGGACCCCCCCAGGGTGACAAACATGAGGGAATGGGGGGTCCTGCCTGGAGTTCCCCAGGCCTGGACTTCCCCCAGGGCATCTGGCCCACGCTGGCCTTTCCCAAAGCCTCAAACCGAGGGAATGGCATTAACAAAATCTGGGAACAAAGGGAAGGGGTTGGCAATCAGACCCCAAACCCCCCTGGGAGCACTGGTCAGACCCCAAAGGCCTCCCAGGAACTGGTCAGACACAAATCCTCCCCCAGAGCAGGAGGGGTGAAGGCATTGGCAGGAGCATCCATCCACGGCTCCCTCACTCCTCGGGAGGCACCTGCAGTGCCGAGCAGAGCATCACCTGGCCCGCAGGCTCCTGCTTACCTGGGGGCAAAGGGGTGTTTATCAAGGTGGGGCTTTGTGGAAGCCCCCGGGAACGTGACCCCTGTTCAACAAGACTCATCCACCCCCATCCCAAGCAGTCTGGCCCCCCCAGTCCCTAAAAGTGACACCCCAGTCCCCCCTTACAGGAGAGGCACTTGAGGATGTTGCGGAAGGAGCCGCCAGCGATGCTGAAGGCCCAGAGGCCGGTGCAGAGCGTGAGGATGAAGATGGAGCACAGGCTGGCCTCGTACCATGGGTTCAGGAAGGTCTGGGGACACAGAGAGGCAGGTCACACCTTCCTGACCCCTCCAAACAGCCACGGCAGGAAAAGGAATGCCCAGCCCTGTGGAAACGCAGCTTGAAGCCCTGATGAGCTGCATGCCCCCAAATGCTTCACTGACCTCCTCCAGCCCAGGCACCCCAAGGAGTGAGGGGGGCTGAAGCAGCAGTGGGTGGGGGGTTGTTCTGGAGCCCCCCAGGACTCACCAGCCCTGAGGTGAGCAGGTGGCCACCCACCACCACCCCCAGGCCCCCGGCGCGGCGCCGCTCACAAGCGTCGAAGAAGATGACTCCCCAAAAGGTGTGGAGAAGTACCAGGGCCATGGTGAAGAAAGCTGTGGGGAGAGACACAGAACTTCAGAGCCAGAGCCTTGCTCCTCCTTCTCCTCTGTGCCACAGTCCTGGCCTCACCAGAGGTGATGAAGTAGTACGGGGAGTCCCCATGGATCCCGACGGTGCCTGGCCCGGCAGAGTCTGCCAGGATGTTGGCGATGGAGAAGACGCCGCTGATGGTGCCAAAGGAGAGCCCAGACACTGTGGGGCAGCCAGGGTCAGGGAAGCCTCCAAGGCCTGCCCAGCCCAGGGCTCAGTGCTTTTAGGGAAGAGCAGGAGAGCTGGATGCAGCACCCGGCACTGGGGGTCTGCTCACCGTAAGCCATCTGTCGCAGGGAGATCGGGGACCGCCCGTCCTCGCTGAGGGCTGCCAGCCCTTCATCTGCCTTCCTGCCCCGCCAGAGAGAGAGAGAGCATGAGCCCTATCCCACGGGAGAGGGGAAGGGAGAGCCACGAGCCAGCGTGGAGCGAGGAGAGACATCTCGACTCCTTTTTGGGCTTTATCAAGGAGACTGGGAGGTTTCTCTGCACGAAGAGCCCCAACATCTATCTGCTCTGGTTTCCCCAAACCCTGGGACACCCCAGCCACCGGCACAGTTTCCCGGACGGGCTCTTACTTGAGCACTTTGAAGCAGGCGAACCTGCAGAGCTCCTGCAGCAGCACGGCAGCGGCGGCTCCGAGCGGCAGCAGCAGCAGCGCCGCATCCTCCTGCCCGCTGAGCTGCACCGACACGAACCACAGCAGCGAGGCTGCCAGCAGCGACAGCAGCCAGAAAAACGCCCTGGGACAAAGGGGACACAGCGGG
>JAGMWU010000104.1:64246-113296 GCA_018697195.1 Certhia americana | reverse complement strand
ACACTCGGGACAGGGGACACTCGGGACAGGGGACACTCGGGACAGGGCACAGTCGGGACAGGGACTGCGCTGGGGGATACAGGGGGGACATCTGACACAGTCTGTGTCCAGCACCACCTGTCTGCAGGGTCACCTGTCCCCAGGATCCCCTTTTCCTCTCTCTCTCTCTCTCCCTCTCCCTCTCCCTCTCTCTCCCTCTCCCTCTCCTCTCCTCCTCTCCCTTCTCCTATTCTATTTTCAAGGAATCCCTCTTTAAACCGGCATTTTTTCTCTCTCCCAAGCCCCTCACGTCTCCTATTCTGATTCCGTCCCCCTACCCCCACGCTGCAGCTGTTTACAGAGGAGCTGGGAAGAGCAGGAAAACTTTATTTAGACTAAAAAAATTCCATCAGCCAGCAAGAACAGCCTGGACGGCTCCAAAGTCCCTCCCTCCAGATTCCCATGGGATGGGCAGCTCATTCCACCTCCCTCTGGACTGATGGTGTCGAAGGGCACCGGTGCCATGAGGGCTTGGAGTTTTTTTCATCCATCTTCACGTCTCCTGCAAGGAAAACTCCAAACAATGTTCCCTCCAGCCTCTTCCGCAGGAATCCTGCGAATGCCATCTCCTGGGCACGGGGCATTGTTCGGGGAAGAATCGCAGTTACCGCCTGCGTTGTGCTAATTTCCCTTCTTGTTTCCCTTCCGCCTATTAAAGCTGGGAAATGACACAACGCATCCGAGCACCGCTGACTCCAGCTGCACCTTCCTCCTTGGACTGAAGCCTCCGACACACAACCAGGGTCTGGGTGCCAAGAGCATCCCTGGGATGCATCCCCCTAAGCACGACAAGAACCAGGAGCCTCCTTCTTCCTTCTTTTTTCCTCCTTTTCCTTCCTTTTTCCCTCTCTTTTGGTTCACTTGTTGAGTTTTCCCTTAGGAGAGGCGTCCTTCCCTTGCTGCTCTGTTGTTGTGGCAGATTTTACTGCTGGATTTTGGCAAAAAACTCTTCAATAATTAAAAAATAGAGACATAAACGTAGAAAGATAGATCAAACTAGAGAATAGGAAACAAGATTTTGGGATGGGAGACGGAAAAGAACTTGGTCTGAATTCTTTCTGTGGCTGCAATGGGTTTGCTTCATGTTGCCAGATGTGAAAAAGCAGGGAGAAAAAAAGTTTAAAAAAAAGGAAAAAAAACGGAGAAAAAAAAAAAAAAAAAGAAAAGAACAAAACCAGAGTGTTTTCCTTTTCAAGATCTGCACCTGGGATGCAAGATGCTGCTGGGAGGTCCCAGCTGGTCCCAGCCAGTGAAAAGCAGCTGTTTCCCCTTTTACCACCTTATGGCACATTTTATCCAAGTCCCTTAGTGGATTCTCCAAGTTTTCCCTATTTTTACAAGTCTGATGCCATCACACCTAATTCTGAAGAGTTATTCCCAGCCCCGAGGCAGCAAATTCCACAGAATTCTGACCCAGCTCCCACGCAGAGGGTTTGTCCATTCAACCCCATCCACTCATCCGATAAGCCATAACCATCCTCAGGGACCTTCCTCACCCCTTCCCTCCCCATTCCTTTAATCCCAGGATATTTTAACCCTTCCGTGCTCCTCCAGTGCCTCCTGGCTGAGCCGACAACTCCAGCCCTGCTGGGAGTCTTCACCAGAAGTTCAGATTTCTGCTTGGGTAGGGATTTTTTTGAGTTTCCATGTTATTTTTTGTGGAGGAGGGAGAGGAGGATCTTATGGAGAGGATTTGAAGATACTCGCTTCCTGCTCGGCATTCCTGGGCACTTAACCCTTTGCCAAACATCTCCCTCCAGATGGGGGAAGCTCCTTCAGCAAAGCACAGAGAACCCCAGGGAGGCTGGGAATCAGCTTTGGGATGCGCTGGAAAAATTCACCAGTTGCGTCCACTCTTGGTAGGAAATATCTGCTTTGAGAAATTTTAAGGATTCGGATCTGGAATTGATTAGATCTTTGGTTTAAAATCAACAGGAGATGAGAGAGTCACCAAAATACTGATTTTACACCACTTGATTCACTTCTGTCTCCTTCACTTGCCCTTTTCCTTCCCCCTCCAGTCTGCACCCATTCCCACCTGGATCCTGCTGCCTCCTCGCAGGAGCTTTGCTATTGCCTTCTCCCCAGGGTGTTTTTACTCACTATAAAATAAAATAAATTCGTGACCGTTCATGTTTCTTCCTCCTGATAGAGAAACTGAGGCACGGGAAGGGGAAATGAAGCTAAGACAAAAAAAATCCCCCAAGATTTTATGGGAAGTCAGGACTGACTCTGCCTTCCAGTCAGCATCTCTGCCTTCTCTCCCAGAAGAATTTGCTATTTATAGCAATGCTTTGCTCCTTTAGAACATAATCAAAACCATCCTCCTTCCATATGCGAACTCATCCAGCGGCGTTAACCCTCCCCGGGGAAAACTTCCCAAGATTTGCAATTCAACCATCCGAAACGCCTCTGCAACGGGAAACTCTCCCACCGCCGGAGCGGCGGCGCGGACAGCGCACGGGACAGGCTCAGCTCGGTACTGATCCAATCCCGGGCACGATCCGGGCTCCCTCCCGCGTTACCGAGGAGGCTGCTCGGTCCAACGCCCCCCGAGTCATTTCCTGCCTCCGTGGGGACGGCTCGGGAAGGTCCCGCGGAGCAGGAGCGGAGCCGACACCCAAAGGGGGACGATGAACTTCTGCATCGCTGTGCTCCTGGTCCTTCATTCCTTGCCAGGTAAATACATTCCCCGCGTTTTTCAGGGTTTTCTGAAAGCAATTTGATTTTAGCTCGCTGCTCGGATTGTTCCCACACTCCTGGGGTGCCGCGGGGCAGCTTTGGGGGGTGTGGAGACTGAAAGATTTTGGGGGGATTGTCTTGGAGAAAGGGGGTTGCAGCGAAAAAAAACCACTGGGAATATACGATGTAAATTACTGAAAGTTCCATAAAGCCTGTGCTTGGAGAACAGTGGGATAGTGAAAGTTTCCCACATTATGTTCAAATGATTTTCAAATTCCAGCTGGGAGCTATTAGGAGACGCAGAGAAAAAAAAAAAAAAACAAAACAAAAAACCCAAACCAATAGGATTTCCTGGGAGTTACGTGGGTAGTTTGAGATGGGAAAGCGTGGAATCAGGGTATTGAGGGAGGAAAAACCCAACCTGGAACTGCTTAGGGATGAACATGATATTCCCCCATCTCTGGGAAGGTGGGATACAGAGCAGCACTGGAACTGGAAATTGCAGCTCTGCCATGCCAAGAGCCTCCCCCTTCCTCTTTCTCTTCCTTCTTCTCTTCACCGAAGGAACATACCCAAACATGAAACATCAGGCGAGGGGATTCCCAGCTGGAAGCTCTTTCTGGGATACATTGCCCTGTTATTCTTAGCGTGATTCCAGTGCAAACACAAGAGCCAGCTCGGAGTGACTTTCTGGGAAAGCTCCGTGCACAGGGTAATGTGCCCCAGAGCCTGCAGGGTTCAGCACTGCTCAGCATTGCCAAAAAAATCAGCGAGGGAAGGAGCAGGGCTGGGAGGGCAGGTCCCAGTTTCAGTCCAAATTGCCCCCAAAACTCAGGATGGGGGTAGGACAGGTCGAGGTGTTCGACACCGTGATGGGTGAGGCTGTGCTGTCCCTCCTGCCCCAGTGACACCCTGGAATCTTCAGCCTCAGTCACTTTTTTTTCAGAGAATTCCCTCATGAGAATTTTGGGAGCTGAGAAAGAGATATGAGAGGAAGAAGTGGGAAGGTTTGGAGAGGGACCTGGAGCTACAGCTGGCACTGGGCATGACTGGCAGCATCATTCCAGCTATTAATGGTGTAACTTATAATGACAGTATTATAAATATCTTATTTATGACTATAAATGAGTATCAAACTATAAAAATATCTTATTATTCCATAACTTCCATTCTCAGGAGTATGTGTATGAATCTGTGACTATTAGAACAGTAACATTCCCAATTAATTTGCTGTAAAAAATCCCCCCAAAACCCAAGAAAACACACAGAACCCTGTTTGGAATAAGGAATGAGCCACTCGCTCCAACTGTGACAATGTCACATGGGTCAGAATTTATTTATAGTGGCCCAGCCCTAAGGAAACATGAAGGTCCCTTCTGAACCCTTGGCAGCTCCACAGCCAAAGGCTCTGGAGCAGCTGGATCCTGGATGAGCAGCTCATCCCAGGGGAGATCCAGCCCAGCTCTGGGTCTTGGGGGGCAGGAGCACAGCCAGAGGCTCCATCCCCACCACTGCAGCTCTCACATCCACACCCAAAAATGAAGGAAAACCCCAGCTCTGGTCTGCCCTCCCACACCTTTACTTGGGATCTAATTATGGGTCAGGTTGTAAATCCATCAGTCCCACAGGAAACGGGTTTAGCCCAAAGCACCAATAAATAAATCAATGAAGTTTCCCATGACCCCACGCCCACGGCTCAGCCCGTGATGATCCTCACGTTATTCCTTTGCTTCCAGGGAAGGCGGAGGTGGAAGATGACTTGGAGGAGATCGCACAGGATCTATACGACTACATGGCTCATTTAAGTGAGAAATGCCTTTGTTTGAAAACATTTTTACCATTTTCCACAAGCCACAGGAGTGAGTTGGGATAACCAGGGTTGGGAAGGGATTTATCTGAGTTGTTCAGATTAATTTGAGTTACACTGGCTGCTCAGGGTGGAAAAGCTGGGTGATCACAAGTCAGGACATGAGGGAGGGGCTCATGTCACCCCATGCTGGACATGTGTCCCCAATCCCCATCGTGCCACCTCACCTGGAGCTGTTTCCATTCTAGGCAATTACTATTATTCCACAGAAGATTATTACTTCGACAATGCCACAGCAACCCCTGCCACATACACGTATGATTTGGATTCATACGAGGTGAGTTGAGTTTCTCTTGGTATTCCCCTAAAAACCAGGGTTTCCTCACCCAAATCTCTGCCACAAGGAAAAATAAATCGATTAAAACTGCTGATTTTCAGACCACAGAACAAGTCAAGTCAAATCCATGAACAGCAATTATGAAATGGTTTGAGTTGGGATTTATTTTTCCAGTTTGCACAGAAAAAGTGGGAAATGTCTTGTTTTCCCAATTAAATACTATAAAAGCCATCCCAAGGAGGGATCTCTGCATAGGAGTTATTCCTATGCTGTGACATACCAGGTTATTTCTTTTTCTCCACATCCAGACAAACACCATTGGAGAGGTGGACTGGGCAAAGTGGTTTCCAGAAGAGAACGCCACCACAGAGATTTTAGGATTACCAGATATAATTGCTCCAGGGGATTCCAGGGATGCTGAGGACAGTGAGGTGGGTGCTTGTCAGCTCAGGAGCTCTGCCACAGGCTTTTAACACAATCAAACATGTGAGTTTCTGACTGATTTATTTTCCTTGACTCACCAGGATTCCCAGGAGTCACTGGCATTGTCCTTGCAGGGCCACCTCACCCTCATCATCCTCCTCAGCTTCTTGGGTCTCCTGCTATGACCCCCAAACTCCTCCTCCAAAGGTACTCTGGGATTTCAACACTCACCCAAAGTGTGTCCTTTAACACAGGGAAAAATCCAATTCTTTCTGAAGCAGCAATTTTCCAAAACAATGGAAAGATAACAAACCCTTCCAGGCATCCAGCTGCTGATTTCATGGAACTCAGCAGCAGCTCTGATCACCACTGATGGCCCCGGAGAGGCTTTCCAGGGCATTTTCCCAATGATCTGCTGGCATTCAGTGGGATCACGGGTTCGAGCAACCAGGCACCTCCACCCAAATACCTCTGGAATGGTTTGGGTTGGGATGAACCTCACGGACCAGCTGGTTCCACCCTCCTGCCCAGGTTCCTCTGTCCAACCTGGCCATCCTTTTCCTGCAGCTGGAGCTCTCCAACATCCCAGGAATACACCGACCCCTGTCCCGCCACGCTCTGGAACCTGCTCACCTTTTTCCTTCGTTCCAGACACGGTGGCTGGGATGGCAACCAGGACGTGGTCAGGTGTTGACAAGGACATCCTCTCCACGAGGCATTGTCCCTGTTCCAGAACTGCCCAGACTTTGTGTCTGAAGGTTTTGCTGGAAGGACGGTGCTGCCCTGCGGCGTGAGCACACAGAGCTCTGCAATGCTTCAGTCCTTTCCTGTTTCCTTGGATTCTGCTGTAAATAAGAACCTCTGCCAATAAAATCCCCAACACACGGTCTCTCATGGTAAATAACCACAATCGGAACTGGAATAACAAACGCAAACAATGTGTGCAGTGCTTGTCCCATCACAAGGATCTGCTCGAGCCTCTAAACCCAGCCAGGAGCTTCCAACTTTGTTTCTTCCAGAACTGCTCTTCACAGCAGTTTATTTTCCAGAAACAGCTGCAATATCTGGGTCTGATGAGGAGCTGGACCAGAAAACCTCCCACCATCCCAATCCCCCCCACGGAGAGCAAACTGTTGCAGAAATGGGAGGCTTTGGTCAAGAAATCAGAGTTAAATTCCTTTTTTTGGGGGGAAACAGTGCAATCCCACACTCAGTGCCTATGTTGCTTTTCCTTGGGAGAGTTAACAGGAAGGAGGGATGGAAAGCTGGCCCAGGTGTACTCTAGGTAAACCTACAGGATAAAAAGGTTGAGTCAAGCCAACAGGAGATTCATGTTGGCCACAACCCCCAGAGCTCTTGGCTCCCTCCAGACTCATCCCACACCTTGGAAGAATCTCCTGATCTGCCGGAGCAGGTACGACCCATCCCACCCACGGAGCAGCAGGGCCAGCCCCGGCCTGTCCCACCATTCCCGGGTTATCCAGCTTTGGAAAGAAGACTTTTGTTCTCCACAGAAGCTAAAAAGCTTGAAACGAGCTCAGGAGCAGCTGGAGGAGCGAGATTGGATGTGCTGCCTGGCAGTGCCACCTCCTGGCTTTGTGCTGCCATAAAGGTGGATTGAAAAAAGCCAAGAACGCCCCGGAAAATTATTTGGGATCATATAGCAGCCAGATTTCCATCCCTGGAGTGGAGTAAAATGCAATTAAAGGAAAATAAAAGATGTGGATGAAGGTTATGAGTTTATTTCTAAAAAGCATCCCTCCAATGCAGACACGGAAAATAAACCAGTTTGTTGTAACTTGGTCTAACTATAAATTGAATGGCTCCCTTCCAGAGTGAATCCTCCAGTTAAAAACCTTCCTGACCAAATCCTCACCTTCCAGCTTCTGGGACAGCAATGTCCTGACACAAACACACCACGGATGGACAGCTGGACACACCTTCCCCACTCCCAAAGCTGGGAATATTCACCCAAAGCTCTTTAGTCCCAAAATGACACCATCCTCACGGCTCTTTTCACAAAGTTCTTTTCTCGGATTTACCCTTTTCTCCCCACTCAGAGGGTGGTGGTGGCTCCATGGCCACTGTCTCCGTCAGCAGCCACCCAGCTCTCCTGGCAAACCCCTGGGATAAGCAGCTTTAACACAAAGAGGATTTTCCCCGTGGTTGTGAGAACCTTTCCCAGTTACCTCCCGGCAGGAAACAAGCAGAATGCTCTTGGGTTCTCTGGAGTTTTCCAGCAGCTTCTTATCAAACCATCCCAGAGCCAAATCCTGCTGCACCTGCTCCCAGCACGACTCCTGCAGTCTGGGAGTGATGTGCTGGGCCAGCCGCAGCCCTCGGGGGCTATTTTTGTGTTTCAGCCCCAAAATCACCAGTGAGGGACTTAAAACATGGCCAGGAAGAGCCACCCAGAGCCAGCAGTGAGGAGGAAAGCAGCTTCAGGGTAGAAAACACCCTGGTTAGTGATCTGTGAAGGTGATTTTGTGCAGATTTAGGCAATTACGGATGAGGGCTGGGGCTGTTTTCCTGCCTTTAATATTCCCAAGTTCCTGTCTTCCCTCAGTGAATTCCCAATTCCTTGAGCTCACCACTGATGGACTATTGTCCATCAATGTGAATTTTAGGTCAGCCTTTCAAGCTCTGGTGTGGAGAACATGAACTGTTTCCATCCAGATCCCATGGATCCGGAACAAAAGGAAACAATCCTTCATGTTTTTCCTCATCTCTTCCATTTTTCCTCCACTCCTAAACCCACAATATCCAGCCCAAAAGTTCCAAAACCCATTTTAACCCTTTCCTAAAAGACAAGACAAAATCCTTGGCTGACCTCTCCCCATTTGATCCCGAAACAGGAAATATTTTCTTCATGGACTTTACACAAAGCCAGAACAAATCCGAGATTCCCAGGTTGGGCTGTTCTTTTTTTATTGTTTTTTAAAAATTCTGTCACCAAGTTGCCAAAATGTCTCTGGTTATTTGTGTCTCCAAAGTTAAAAGAATCAACATGTAAATATTTGGAACTGCTTTTCCTAGAATTGTCCTGCCTGGGCATGAGGACCTTGATGGCTCGCAGACTCTTTTCAAGCATCATTTTCCAGGAGAAAAGCTCCAATACAGAAACGCTCAATAATTATTAATTTTAAATTGGAAAAGAATTTCCATAGGGAAATAAATCCTGTCTATCCACCCAGGGAGATATAAATTATATATATCCAACCAAAGGGGAATATAAATCCCATCTATCTACGCCAAGGGGGATATGAATCCCTTATATCCAACCCGAGGGGGATACAAATCCCATGTATCCAGTCAGAGTAAGATATAAGCCTCACATATCCCACCCCGAGTGGCTCAGATTTTAGGAATCTGTCTATTCCCCAGCTATGTGAACCTGTCTCCCCTCCCCGATGCGATGGCAGCGCTTGCCATCGTGCAAATTCACCGAAACCAACACAAAATCGCAACAGCTTCTGTATTCTATGGCGAGAGAGACCCCCGCGGGATCGAGGGGATGTGCCAAACCCCGCAGGGTCCCGCCCGCACAGGCTCGGAGCCGCGAACCTTCCCCCACCTGGAAACCCGGCGTGTGGAGCCGCACGAACCGCCCGGGGATGCACACGGAGCTCCGGGGCGGAGCGGCCCCACGGACAGACCCTTCCCGTGAGCGCACGGTGGGACACGGCCCGAGAGGGAAACACGGGCGGGGATGGCCGCTCACAGCCCGGCCCTTCCAGAGCCCCGACCCCCGGTACGGCCCGGTAAAGCACAGCCCGGCCCGGCCCGACCCGGTAAAGCACGGCCCGGCCCGGCCCGACCCGGTAAAGTACGCCCCGCCCCCGGCCCGGTCCCACCCAGCTCAGTACGGCCCTGCCCCGCCGCTCCGGACCCCCGGCCCGGCCCTGCCCTGCCCAGCCCCGCCGCTCCGGAGCCCGGAGCCCCGACCCCCGGCCCGGTCCGATCCAGCCCTGCCCTGCCCGGCCCCGCCGCTCCGGACCCCCGACCCGGTCCGGCCCATTCCAGAGCCGCCCCCTCAGGCGCGCGCACCCGCCGTCCCCCTCAGGCGCGAGCACAAGCCCCGCCCCTCGCGCGCCCGGACGGGCAGCACGCTCAGCCAATGGCGTCGCGTCCTCCGCGCCAATGAGGGCGCAGCGCGGGGAAGCCCCGCCCCGGGGCGTGGCGCGAGCGGGGAGGGGGGCGCCATGCGCCGTGTCATGGAGGCGCAGTGTGCGGGCGGCCATTGACGGTGCCGGAGCTGCGGCGGAGCGGCGCGGCCGGGGCGGCCCCGGCGACCCCCGACCCACTCCCGGCGCGCTCCCGGCGCCCGCCGCAGCCGCAGCGACCCTCGCGGCCGCTCTCGGCCACCCTCCCTCGCCAGTGCGGAACCGCGGGAGGGGGGGCGATGGAGATGAAGAAGCGCATCAACCTGGAGTTGCGGAACCGGGCCCCCGAGAAGGTGAGGGGCGGCGGGACCGGTGGGGCGCGCTCCCCCCGCCCCGTGGGGCCGTCGCTGTCGCCTCCGGCCGCACAGGCCCGGCGGCACCGCTGCCGAATCTGGGTCAGCCGTGGCGCAGGGCCCGGCGGGGCGCGGGCGGTGCTTCCGGCGCGGCCCCGGGACCCGCGGGGCCCCCCCGAATTCCCCCTCCGCCTTCTCTCTCGGGGTGCCCCGAAGTTCCCGGGGGGCGCGACGGCCTCGGTTTTCCCCCGACGTTAATCCGCCGCTTCCCCCGGTCGCAGTAAACAGGTCACAGCGGCGGCCCCGGCCGCGGCCCGTCGCTCATCCCGGCGCCTTTAATTAGGATAATTAACGTTGTTCCCCGCGCCCGCCGGGCGTGCCGTGGGGTCCCCATACCCCTCCCGCGTCCCTTGGCGCTTCCAACTTTCCATTTCTTTGGAAAGAGGCCAAAATAAAAAAATAAAAAAAAAAAAAAAATAAAAAAAAAAAAAAAAAAAGAAAAAATAAGAATAAAAAAGCCTCGAACCGCTGGAAATGCGGGAGCGCACGTGCGCGGCGCGGCCCCCGCCGCCTCCCCGGCCCCGAGCGTCGTTTCCCGGTTCCCAAGGAGGAAACCGGCGCCTGGTTCGCCCCGAGAGTAAAGTCCTGAGACGTTCGCATTCCCTGACCTGGCGCACGTGGGTTTTGGGGGGGAAAAAACTGCCCCCAAACTGTTGCTTTAACGCATCCGGTGGTGTTTGCGGGTGGCAGGTACCCGGAGAGGCCTCCTCGCTCTGCCAGCGTGTGGCTGCTGGGGACCAAGCTGGGAACCTCCCTCTCTCCCCAGTAGCTTGCCTTAAAATTCGGTGTCGGTGTGGAATAATGGTGGTCTTTTAATGGAAAAAATAAAGTAATAGTGGGAAGCTGGCCTCGTGCTGCTTGGGGTCTGCAACACTCCCAAAATTTTGTCAGTGTACAGGGAAGAGTCACCTTGTGCCTGTCCTTTATCAAGGGGTTGTTCCACTCTAGATAAAATAATTTAAAATTAATTGGCTGCTTCTTGTCGCTGCTTCTTCAAGTATGCGACCTGTATTGATTATCGAGTGGCTTGGGCACAAAGAAATTATTTATTTGGGCTCAATTAACCTCCAGGAAAATAATCTGGAGTCAGAAGGTTTTAGGTTCAGAGAGAAACTGGTTTTATGAGTTTGGTTATGCACAGTTAAATGATGAGACCTGAGGAGAAGTCAGCAGTTGGCTGCGTGCAGGGCAGCTGATGCATCCTGGTTCTGTGGGGAGCCACACCAGCTGTACCAGAGTTTTGGGGTCAGGTGGCAGTTTTTGCAGACTTCAATTCATGCTTAGGGGAAGGGAAAACGCTGCCTAAATTTTAGATTAGGTGTGTGTCGGTGATTTCAGGGCAGAAGTCGGGTTTGATTTTAAATGAAACCCCAAACCAGCAGCCACTGTGTGGTCCCTGGGGTGGGGGTTCAGGTGAGTGTGGGAGTGGGAACTCGTTGCTGTGACACCCAGATGTGCCTCACTGGCCTGTTTGCAGGTGACAGAATTGGTGCTTGATAACTGCCGGTCCAGCAACGGGGAAATCGAAGGGCTCAATGACTCATTTAAGGAGCTCCAGTTTCTCAGCATGGCTAACGTTGAGCTGACGTCGCTGGCCAAGCTCCCCACGTTGAGTAAGCTCCGGAAGGTGGGTATCATCTCCTGGCTGCCAGCACTTTGGGATGGTAGAACCAAGGGGTGACGAGCCGTGGTCGCACCTTTCAGCGCTCACGGTTGGACTTGTGTGGCACTGAAGGTGTTTCATGGGCTTCTGAACTGTGTTTTTAAGAACTGAAATAGTTTTGGGTGTCTCCAGTTAATTACGGCGAGTTGGGCTCCATCAGTGGGGCAGAAATTGCTTGTCCGTGGATATTGTGAAGGTCCAGCTATTCCTTACTGAGCCTTGGGTGCCTTGGGAGGAGGTCCTTGGGTTGCTCATTGCTGGCAGTGAACTCCAGTCCTGGAAACTTAAAATTCATGGGCACCTCAGACTTTCAGGAGCAGTTTATAATTCTCAACTTAAAGAAACTTTTTGACAGCCAAGGCTTGTTACCTTGTTCCGTTGGGTGAATCTTCAAAAGTGATTACATTCTTAAAGGGAGAACAATTAACGATGTTGCAGCTGAATCGAAGGCTGAAAATTTAATTGTTAATTTCTTTTTTTTTTTCTCTACAATAGCTGGAGTTGAGTGACAACGTCATTTCTGGAGGCCTGGAGGTCCTTGCAGAGAGATGTCCTAATCTCACATATCTAAATCTAAGTGGCAACAAAATCAAAGATCTTGGCACTGTGGAAGCTCTTGTGAGTATGAAGTGGGAGGGGCTCTGGGGAGATGTAATAAGTACTATTTTTTATCAGTACTATATTTTTGCAGGGGATTTGTACAAATGTTCATCAGTCTCGTGGTTGGTCTGGTTTGATAGACTCAGTGCCATGGTTTATAGTGTGTAACCCCACTGCTGGAAAATGTGTCAGGAATGGGATGTCCCAATCTTGTTTTGTCTTTGAAGAAAAAGTGGCCAAGGTGTGTCGTGCTGGTTCCCCTGTGCTTGTTCATTAAGGTGTGTTTGTCTGATGAGTTTTTATTAAACTGTGAAGTGACTCAGACACGGGTGTGATACAGCCAGGAGTGGGACAGTGAAGCAGAGGTGATCCATTCACCCATTTTTCTGGATGATAGGGATTTCTGTCCAAAATGGGGCTCTGCATGCACAACCTAGCCCCCAAGGTGTGGGGGAGTCTGGCATTTTGGGAGCTCTGTGGGACTTACTCCACACAAGTGCCTTCGTTGGGGACTTGGCCACTGCCAGCAACTTTGAAGGAGAAAAATTCTGACTGGAAATGAGAGATGAGGACAAAGTAAATTCTGTTACACTTGGGCTGTGACCCTGCTGGTCTGGGAGCACCACAGGAAAAAGCTTTTTCATTTATTTTCAGCAAAATCTGAAGAATTTGAAGAGCCTTGACCTGTTCAACTGTGAGATTACAAATCTTGAGGACTACAGGGACAGCATCTTTGAGCTGCTCCAGCAGATCACATACCTGGATGGGTTTGATCAGGAGGACAACGAGGCACCAGACTCAGAAGATGATGATGATGGTAACTTCCTGAAATAAACTGGGGTTAGGAATGGGATGCTGGAATAAAGGTCTCCAGGTAGTGTGGGGTCTTTCTGAGCACATGAGTGCAATTCTGCTCGTGCTCCTGAAGAGCAGAGTCCAGAGCATGTTTGGCATTAATGCACTGATACAGAGCAAAAACCCCTGTCAGAGAGTTCCAGTGCTGCAGAAAAGCTACCTGGGCTTAAGGGAATTGGAGTAAAGATACTTTTGCAAAAACACAAATATTCTCGAAGTTGTTGCCAGAAATAAAGCCCTTTGTGCTACTGAGTGATGCAGAGCAAGGGGACATGCATGATGTTTTGAATAAAAAGTTATGATTTTACAGGGTTTGGTAATGGCTTCAGCCCCCTGCTTCAGTATAACACAAATTTTAGTTCCAAAAGCACACCTAGTTCCTTTTGGTCCCAACTTGGTTGCAGTCTTTAAGGGAACTGTTGTGGCTGTCAGCCCCTAATGCTGGCAGGGGGTTGCATTTTTGGGTGGTTCAGACATCAGGAGTTTTTGTGATGGAAAAACATTGGGAGTCTTTCTTAGAAAAAAAATGACAAAAATTAACTTAGTTACAATTATGGTAATTTCCCATGTATTGCCTGGATTTAGAAAAAAATAAAAATCCCCAAATCCATCAGGGAAAAAAAAACTATTAGAGCCAGCCCATCCTGCTGTACTCAGAGAGGAGTTAATGGAACTAAACTTCAGGTCTGTATGTGTGTCTTTCACTGCAGAAGGGGATGAAGATGATGATGATGATGAAAATGAAGCTGGGCCTCCAGGAGAATATGAAGAGGAAGATGATGAAGATGATGGCGCTTCTGATTTGGGGGAAGGTGAAGAGGAGGAGGAAGTTGGTCTTTCATACCTGATGAAAGAAGAAATTCAGGTGAAGTTTGTAAATTGTGCCAAATGCAGGAAGCAAAGAGAAGCTCCTGTGGGGTTCTGTGGTTATGAAAAACAGTTTTGGTACAGTTCCCAGAGTACAGAAAACAGCCACCTTTCAGAAGGTGATGAGTAGAGTTCTTGTAGCTATAAACTGGTCACACAAATTACAGGACAGCAGTAAAATCCTGGGTCCTGCTCAGGTCCTCCCCTCTAATGGCTGCAGGGTCTCGACAGGAGAACGTGCCTGGTGTGGGCCCTGTGACCAGCCAGAATTGGTTCTTTGATAAGAGTTTGCTTCCTGTCAGGGATTAAATGTGGATTGGATTTAATTCCAGTATTCCAAGGGCCAGTATCAGAGGTCTGTTTCCACATTTTGACTCGTCACACTCCCCTGTGTACAAAATTCCACCAAGCAGAGGGATATAAAACCAGGACTTGAGTTTGTTGAATTCTCTGGAGCTGATGGTTAATTAGTTTACGTTTCTCATCTATCAGCTTTAGAACAAGACAAAGAACCCCACATAACTTGCTCATTTTCACAGTAGCTTGGGAAGATAAAACTGTTGTGTACCTTTTCCTCCAGGCCCTTACTGACTGTGGGTTCAAAGGCAATCTAGAGCTGCTGGCATCTCTCTCACAGTTAATTTAACAATAACTTTGAGCTGGCTTAAGGTAGTGAACAATGGGGAAAAGCAAAGAAATGAGCCTCTGGGGCTGACTGATGCCCTGGTGGGGAAAGTGCGGGGAATTCCTGGATTTCTGCTTGGGATCATTGTGGAAGCAAGACTTCAATCAACAGCAATTGTAAAAGTGTCTCACAATTTTTGTACAGGATGAAGAGGATGATGATGACTATGTTGAAGGAGGTGACGAAGAGGAAGAAGGTAAGTGCTCAAGTATTCAAGTTATGACCGAAACAATTTATAATCTCTCTAATATGTGGGTTAGAGATGTGTACATTAACACAAAAACAAAAGTAAAGTAAAAGTGAGGAAGAAACAACAGTTTTCTGAAAGGAAAGACAACGTTTCCTGCGCAGTTAGAAATTGTTCTCTGCTGTGGAGAGGAGTGGGGCTCTGCTGTGCATCTTGTTATTTACATACATTGAAAATATCCCTCAAGTGCACCAGAGTCTCTGCTGGCAAAGCCTGGCAGCCAGGAGCAGCTGGAGCTTTCCCTTTATCCAGTGGAAAGTGGCTTCTTCATAAGCAATTCTGGAACAAAAGTTCTGTTTGCAAGAAGTGGCTTACTGGAGTATTTTTTAATAGATTTTTTTTCATAAAACATTCTGTGTCTCTGTAAAGCCAAGTCCCAGAATTTCTCCCCAGCTGATCTCCCATCTCCTCCACACGCTGTACTCAGTAGAGCAGCTTTGGAACCTGGATTTTTCCTCTTGCAAAAACCCGATATTTCCGAAGGAGCAGCGTGAATTCTTCACTTTGTACAAATGCAACCCTGGAGTCAGGATGGGCCAGTGGCCAGGGAATGACTGCTGGGGAATGGATGGAGTGGATGGGGCAGCATTGCACTGCGGGCTCCCACCACCAGAGCGCACAGCACACCATCCCAGTCTGGCCCTTGCTGCAGGAAAAACTCGGGGCTGTTGTGCAGGATCCTGGTGCTGCAGGGATGTTCTGTCAGGAACACCACACACACTGCCCATTCCCATCCCCTGGGAATGCTGTGTGGGCAGACAATAACGGGCTGTGTGCATCCCTCTCTCCTTTAGCAGAGGGCGTCCGAGGGGAGAAGAGGAAACGAGAGCCCGAGGATGAAGGCGAGGAAGAGGAAGATTAATTTGCAGGACCAGACTCTCCAGTTACAGAAGACGCAATAGTGATTATGCAGTTCTGTATGTCCATGTACCATAGATGTCCTGACAGAAATCCTATGTTAACTTTTTATAGCAGAAGTGTGGTTTTACTATTCCTGCCCCTTTTATCATTCCAGATAAGCTCTGATAGCCCATAGGGAACCTTCTGTAGAGAACAATTTTCAGCCCTATAATCACTGAAGCCATTGGCAAAATTCCCCCCACCAGACTTTTCTTTGGAGCTCTTTAATTTCATACAATCTTGCTGTGTTGGTCATTGTTAGCCCTAAATCCAGCCCCATGGGTTTAATATTGGGAGTTTTCATTCAGGATTTTAAAGTTTTTATGCTTAAAAAGCTGAATCTAAAAATGCTCTACAGCAAATTCCCCACTCTCTTAAATCAGTTGACTCTAGGCCAAGTTTTCCATGGATTCAACTGGAAACCCCCAACTAGATGACACCCATGTTTCAGTTTTTTAAAAGATGGACTCCTGTGATTTTTTTTTTTTTTTTTTTTTTTTTTTTGAAGGCTCCTCTATTTTGGGTGTTCCAGGGTAAAGCCTCAGTGGGTTTCAGAAGATGTTTTTGTTTTCCTGCTTGCTCCAATGTTCAGTGTTTGGAGTATTCACTAGATTCCTTCAAGGGTGTATTTTGACAAACAGGAAGAGTTGTGATCCTTAAAGGGTTGCAATCTGTAAGTTTTCTCCCAAGTCCATTGTCACTGCAGGTATTAACAAAGCAATTAATGTGTAGTTTTAAAACTTTTTGCTAGAAATTTTTGTTAAACCTTCACTCACTTTGCTCTTGCATTGTCGTTCTGGGAATTCTGCACCACTCATGGCTATAAAATGTATAAAATAGATGAAATATGCATTTCTAATGCAGAAGTGAACGGGTAACTCCTCCAAGCGTGTTGTTTTCCACCCCCCAGCTTTTCTAGAACTGTTGAAGGGAAGGATGAACCCAATTTGGCCCTTCTCTGCACGTCATCTCTTAAACTGTTTTAAATCTGGCTGTTGGCAAAACGCTTCGTTTGTGTCTAACAGTTGGGAATATTTGGGGGTTTACATTGAGTGGCTGCAGGAGCAAGCATGGGGGACGTGCAGAGAAGCTTTTTTTTTTTTTTTTCTAGCAGCCTTTATAATTCCTAATCTGCCCCTAATGTATCATCTTTCCTATTGGAAACAAAATTTGGACTTCTGGCATTCCTCCTTCAGGCATGATCTGGGTTTCACACAGTGTAGTTGTGGTATCACACTGATTGATAACCGTCTCCCGTGGGTCCTCAACTAAATATCACACACAGCTTTATTCCAGAGACTTATTTTTGTACCTGTCCTGGCTGCCGGAAACTGGGGAGGAGGGAGGAGGGAGATTTCCTGATAAGCCAGTCAGTCCCTCATCACCTGGTTCCTTGTGGATGTTCCTTAGGAATTTCACGCCCTAGTTCAGTGTGTGACCTCCAGCTCTTGGGTGGAGTTTAGATGGTGCAGGGTTGAAGTTCTGCAAAGCCCCACTCCCTGTGTGTGTGGTTTTTTTTCCCCCCCCTCCCAACTAGAGCCTTAACTCTGGATTTCTCCTGTAGCTGTGTAGCGGGGCCGAACTTTGCCGGTCCCGAAGCGGAGTCTGGCGGGCGGTGGTACACTCGGGAACAGCTGACTCCTTGGGCTTTGTGGTTTTTTTGAAAAGAATATCTCAAAAGACACTAGAAAAGCCGTGGTGAAACTTCCTTTGCAGCCACAACCCAGTCCTGTGTTTGTGATGAGTCCTGGGTGGGTCAGTGCACGGTTGTCATGTCCTGAAGGCTCTGGGTGAGGCACTCACTCCGTGCTCAGCTTTGAGAGAAAAAGTGTTTTCCCATCCTTTTGCTTATTGTCTTTAGATTGAAACTTGTTATTTATAAGTGTGTATGTTAGAGCACCTACATGTCAGGGTTTTAATTAACTGTCTGTTACTGATGCAGATAAAATTAGTTTTAAATGGAGAAAAAAAAAAAAAGAAAAAAAAAAAAGAAAAAGAGTCTATTTTGATGGATTAAAATAATGTGGGTAGTGGGCTTGTTTGGATAAGAGAGTCCAGCTCCTGAGACCAGACAGACTGAGCTCCAAGGGGTGACAGCCCTTCCCTAGGCCAGACTTCCCACTTCCCAAACACCCGCAGTGCCGTGCACCACATGGAACCTGAACCCCCTCACCAACCCAAAAATCTGTTTGTCCCGGTGTCACCATCCCCAGTCCCCTGTCCTCCGCTCGGCATGCAGCAACAGCGTTTTTTAATGAGGAATTCAGAGCCTCCAGATAACTTTTGAAACTTTTTTGCTTGGTGGGTGGTCTTTTCATGCAAATACGTCAGGGTGGGTTTTATATTTTGTAGAGGTTTTGTCCTATTTTAATGCTCTTTGTATGGCAGTCTGTATATAGTGTGGTTTGGTTCCTTCTCCGACTCTTTCCTGAAACTTTGGAGTAACTGATTTTGTGCAACTGTGTTTTGAATAAAGCCATGACAGTGTTAAATTAAAGACAACAGCCCTGCAGCACTCTTCTGGTAACTTTTAGTTGTAACAAAATATGTTTCCTCCCCATGTGTGCTGTAAATTTTAAATTAAAAAGTTTTCAAACCGAATTATTTCAAATAAACTGAGGCTATTGTATTGGATTACTTCTTGGGGTACGTCCACCTGTGGAAGGAATGGACTAAGGGAGTCTTCTTTCTGCTTGTGCTTAAATGGGGTGTAAATCTGCAGAATGGGGTGTGTTTCTGGGGATGGAATTTGGATTTATGGTACTTTAGCCCTTGGTGATACTGGAACAGTCAAGGAAGGATGTTCTGGAAGAGCTGAATGGTTCCCTGAGTTGTCTCCAGGTGAGTTTAATGCAGATGTCACAGACATCCGAGTCTGGGTGAGTTTTTAGATTTGCTTTTCACAGATCCTGCCTTGTGCCTGGCAGCCTGAGCCAAGTCTGGTGCTGAAATATTCCTCACACAAGAACAATGTTTAAAAAAAAAACCCTGCTGCTCCTCCCGAGCTAGAGAGAGCATTGTTTTGTCTTGGGATTAGTCCAGCATTCCTGGCAAAAATCCCTTGGATGCACTTGAGAAAGCCCTTGGCAAACAGGCTTTTCTGCTGCTGGATGAGCAGTTAGGCAAGAAATGGGCGGTGACTTGCTGGGATATTTTATTTAGTTAGTTTTAAAGGGTGGGGAGGAATTGTCTTTCCAGCTGAAGCCCCATGCTGGTGCCTCTACCCTCTGCACCCATTTCCCACTGGACCTGGATACAGGGAACCTGAGTTTCAGGATGATTTTAAACGGGTTAAATCCGTTTTTTTTGGAGCTGCAGATGAGTGAGGTTAAAACCAGGCTCTCACACGGTACTTTGATGGCAAAGGAAAGCTCGAGTGGTGTGTGGGCACATCTTCAAGGCCAGGAAAAACCTGCTGTGTGGCTGACGGGCTGCTCAGCTTGTCGCGACTCGTGTGGAACCGGCTCTCCCTGCCGCAGCCTCTGGTTTACACAGCTCACCTGCTGCCACAACGCCAGGCACTTGTCGCTCCAGAGCTCTCGAGATGGAATTGAGCAGGGACCAAACGCTGCGGCCGCTCCCCGTGGCCCAGCACTGCCCTAGCCTGTCTCACTGGACAGCCCCCCCGCCCTCCATTTTGTTACACTGAGGGGAAGCCGTGTCGGCGGGCGGCTTCCTCCGTCCTGCTCCTTCCTCCTCCTTCTTCTGCCGGGGTTTTTGTATTGTGGAGCCCCTTCTCGCTCCCTCCCCGGCCCTTATCTCCCCCTCCCGGTGGTTCTGTTTCCCCTCCTCTTCCTTCCGCGGGGGTCGCGGCACCGTTCCCCCGCTGCCGCCACCCTCCTGAGGGGGCGCGCGGGCCCCCCGAGCGCGGGAAACCACGGGGTTCCCCAGCTGCGGGCAGCAGGGGCCGAGCCACGACGCCGCCGCTGATTGGCTGAGATTTGCCGCAGTTCCGCCTTCCCGCCACCCGCGCGAGCGGCGCCCCGCCCACCGCCCCTCAGGCCCCTCATGGCGGCCGTGAGGGGGAAGGTGTGCGCTGCGCTCCGTTTGCACCCCAAAACAGCTTCTGCTCCCCCCCGAAATGGCCCATTTCTACCCCAAACAGCTTCTAACTCCCCCTCCCTCCCCTTCCTCCAGCCTTCAGGAGAGGCTTTTCCCCTCAGGTTGTGTGAACTTCATTCCGGTGATGGAAAACAGGTTCACAGTCCGAGCGGAGAAAAAAGAAAAAACAAAAATACAAACCGTGATCCCGAAGGTGGATATCAACGTCATGTGAGGAAGGGTAAATTCAGCCAGTCTTTGGTATTAATGCGCCGGGTGAAAATAGGAAGAAATTCCTCATAAAGTTTTTCACGTTGCCTAGTTAAGCCCAGTAGCAAGAGAACTGCAAAGTGTGTGTTTTCAGACAGCTCCTGCTACCATGTAGTACTTAACGTTCCCCAAATTGCTCCTGCTTTCCCAGGGCAATGTGGCGTTTGTGGGTTCCAAGGCAAATCTCCCCCCTTTGGGTTGGACTCGATTTTGAAGGTCTCTTCCAACCTAGTGATTCTGTAATTCTTAAGTACACCCCTACAGCCCATTGTTCATTTTCAGGTTAATTCAATTCAGTCACGGTGCTGAAGGGATTTGGGGTTATTGTGTGCCTGGGTCAGGGGAGTGAAGGTCTGGGGCTCCCACAGGTCAGACTTTCAAAAAAAGGGAGGGGTTTTTCGGTACGAAATGTGACCAAGAACTACTAGAGCTATTTCTTGCCATTCTCCCACATTTCATAATGACCAGTTAGCCTTTTTGCCCCTTTATTCTCCCTCAAATGGAATTAACTTTAAAAACCTCACACTGTCGAGGATATAAACCCCAAGGGTCTCTCGATGCCTAGCTGGCAGGCAGCTCGCTTTCAATTTTCCTCATCTATATTTTTATGTGAGAATGGGGAAGGCGACATTCTCGTGGAATCCCACGAATTCAGGAATTTGGCCTTGGAGAAAACTGTAAAATCCATTGAGCTGGATGACGGAGTAATGAGAAATCTCAGAATGAAAACTACCCCATTTTCCAGCAAACAGAGCTGTTGTTGATTTTGGCAGCAGAGCTGCTGTATGCTAAAAATACACCAGTTTCACTGGCCATACCCATTGCAAAGGCCTGAACCGGAGAACGAGAGCTGAATTTCTGAGATAAAAAAATGATGCTTGAATTATTTTTAGCCATTTCTGAGTCTCTTGGTTGTGCCAGGGCTTGCACTGTCACGTTAGATGTCGTGTTCTCCGTTTGCTCATTGATCAGCTGGCACAAATGGAGTCAGGAATGCAGCTCCCCCGGGGTACCAAAACACATGGAATAGGACAGAAGGAGTCAGGGACAGCAGCTGCTTGAAACAGGACATGGAAAATGTCCCTCTGCAGAGCCTGGGGCAGGGAAATTCCTGTTGCTACTGCTGTTGGGATATTTCTCACTGGAGTTTAAAATTTGGTCTCCTGGGGAACGCTCTTCTGGTTTTAAACTTTAAAATTACAGTTCATAGTATGCTTCATAGCATGCTTGGTTTCTGCTTTGAGCGTGTCTCATGAAAAAAAAAAAAAAAAATAAAAAATGAACCCCAAAATAGCCAAGGAAAGTCTTTCCTACTGCTTCTAATTTAATTGGCACAAATGAGGGAGAATCCAAAAATAAGTGTTTGGCCACAACAGCAAACCAGCAGAGAACCACGGGACACATTAAAGCTGGGAACTTCTGGCACTGAGGAAAGGATTCTGTTCTAGGGAAAAAATGACCCCAGAGTGTGGGTTCATGTTGGAGAAGGAGCTGGTCTCTCCCATGTGAATGAAACATGTTCACGCAGAGTGTTTGAGGGTCATTTCCTTCTAGACTAGAGTTAATTTAAATAAAATAATCAAGTGTTGACTGAGGAGCAGCCAGCCAGAGCTCCTCAGCATTGCTTTGGTGAAGCACTGATATATTCTGGCCACTTGTGAGGGGCTTGCTCACATCCTTGTCCCTGGGAATGTTGAGGACATGCAGGAATCATGTTTAATTAGGAATTTGAGGCTGGAAGGGAGCTCCTGGCTAATGCCATATTGAAACTAAGGCGTCCCTGCAGCAAATGCCTTTCTGAATTCATTTCAGAATCACATCTGTGTCTCTCAGCTTCATCACCATGATGAGTCATAATTATTCCGCTTAAAAGCGTGCTGTGGTGTTTCTTCTACGCTCTGTGTGTTTTGAGTGAGCTCCTATGTCACAGCAAAACCCAGTTGGAATGAATTGGATAATTTGTGTTCCTGGAAACCAAAGAACATCTTCAATCTGTTCTTTCATCAGTGGCACTGTTGGAGGATCCACACCAAAAGCCGTAGGATCAGCCTCGGGAATTCAAGTCTTGCCCTTTTGTGCAAGTCATGAGTGTTTAAGAATGGAATTGAGCATTGACTTTTTAATGTCAAATACTGGCTGTGCTCACACCTCCTGTACACACCCACCCCATCCTCCCGCCACAGGCGTGCAGCCCCAAAATCTTCTGGTGTTCAATTCTGTGTTTGGGCTGTGCTTTGAAGCAAAGACTTGTGGAGGTGAGAATGTTTTCTCTGATGATCGACTGAGGGGTATTTCCAGTTTGGGAAATGGGGAAGCTTGCTTGTCGCTGAAATCTCTTGCATTAACATACTAGATAAATTAATGAGGTTTTTCCTGAGAGAGCCCTTTATTTCCCACAATTATCCAGGGTTCCTCCTCCTTCACATCCCTGCACAGACCACATCATTCCTCTGCAAGCAACAGGAGGAATGGAAGGAGGAAGAATATTAACCTCTCTCTGCTCTGAGGCTCTGGACCACCTAGGCTTCAATTATTGCAGAATTTCTACATGAATGTTAAACATTCTCACTACAAACCCCTAAAACTCCCAGATCAGCACTGAAAAGCCAAAAGTATTCCCTAGAACAAAGTGAGGCATCACGGAGAAGATGGTAATAATCAAATATTGCAGGGACAAACTGGTTAAATTTGGGAATTCTCATGTGCATCTCAGTGCAAGTTTTTGAAGTGCTTTAGTAAACTTCCCCAAACCACTCTTTCTCCAACACACCTGGATTTCTAATGGTGTGGAAAACGTGCTTTTGCTGGGAATCAAACAGGTCTGGAGCAAAGTTAGGGCTGCCTGGTTGGGCTGGGAGCTGGCAGGACTCAGATTTGCTGATTTTGGATGTATTTTCCTGTCAATCCGTGCGGGCGCTGCACGGGAAATTTGGCACCGACACGCCGCTGCAGAGCCCCTGTGATTCCTCCGCGGAGCAGGGAAGGGAACTAGCTCAACAATTGCAGTTCCCTGGAAAGCTCCCGATGGTTATTCCGCAGGAACTCATTCCCAGTGCTCCCGGTGAACTGGGATTGCAGAAGTCCTGGATGGGGAGAACGAGCACTAGAGGGCACAGCGCGACCAGCGACGGGCGCGGACTGTGCAGAGGGGGGAGGCAGAGCCCGGCTGTCTCTGCGCTGCCTTCCACCCGTGAAGAGTCCAAGTGACTCCTTAAAATGGCACTTTTTGGGAAGGTTCTGTGCTTATTAGCTTCAGTAATTCAAGGACAAAAACGCGGGAGGGAATCAGAGAATATCCCGAGCCGGATGGGACTCTTGCCCAGAGAGGTTGTGGACTGGACATCCCTGGAAGTGTTTGGGATCAGGTTGGATGGGGCCTGGAACAAGCTGACCTAGTGGGAGGTTTCTCTGCCCATGTCAGGAAATTGGACTGCATGGTCTTCAAGGTTCCTTCCCACTCAAATTATTCCATGATTCCACGGTGACTGTAAATCCTGGCTCTGCACAGGACACCCCAGTGCAGGCAGCACCTGTTTCCATCTGTGACAATGCTTGAAGAACTCGTGGGGAGCTGAAAAATACCTAGTTTCACACGGTAACACACACAAACACGTTTTCCATAATTCTTTAACTTTAACACGATCCAGCTTGGGTGGTGATGAGCCAGATCATCCCCTCAGGTGCAACACTTTTAATTCAAGGCTCCCTCTGACACCAGTGGAGGGAGGGTGGCCCTTCTCTGTTTCAACACAAAGATTGAAGAGCAAGAATAACATTAATCAAATCATATTAATGAAAAATGAAAAGTATTTTTATTAAAAAAAAAATAATAATCAAAACAAATAAGCTAAAATGGAGGAAGTGGAAATGCTTCTGTCCACATTCCATAAATGACCAGAAAAAGGGAAGGTGAACTTGTTGTCAGGAGCTGTGAAAGAAACAAAAGGAAAACCCAACATCCCTCTGTTACAACACCCCAGAATTTAGTCAAATGAAGCAAATGTGTTTAAAATGAGAAATGCAGCACCGAAAGATAATGATGGAGCATGCTGGGATGAGAGGCTCTGCAGAAGTTGTGGTTCACTGGTATTATCAAGAGCATGTGGTAGAAGAGTGAAAAGAGTTTTGTTAAGCACAGGAAGGAAGCAAAGACAGAAAATGCAGGAAATCCGTGGTTGGAATTAACTGAACTTGGTGGGTTTATGCTGTTCTTTGTGCTGGGTACCATGGAAGTTTGGTGAGGACAAACTTTCCTGATTAATTTCTGATTCCTCTTGCTACCTCCCAAGAAACCAAGATGTTCCAAGATATCTTTGCTTTCCTATGACTTGATTTCTAAAAACCTGGAAGGAAAAGCTCCAGAAGGAGTAGCCCTTCCATTTCCTTCTGGTTTCATTTCCCTACATCTCCAGTAACATAAATAATTTTATAAGCGATATAAAACATTTCCAGAAAGCATAAATTAAAAGCATGAAGCCCTTAGGATTCTCTGCTCAAACAAACTCCTTCCTTCCCTCTCTCTCTGTGTTTCAGTGAGCGCTCCAGCAGCCTCATTGTTTGGATAATTCAGGGTGCCAGATGGCTGTAAATATGTTCACAATTCTCCTTACCCTGCTCCCTCCTCCCTGGCACCCTCACTGCTCACAGTACTGAGCACCTGGTCTGTTCCCATTTGGAGTCTCCCTTCTCCCCTCTGGAGCTAAATTGGCACTGCTGGTTTGTATTTTCCCTTTAAATGAAATGGGAAAAAATCTTAGGGAATGTTTCATGCCAGGGAATACTGAATACTTCCTTCACTGTCGCTTGCACCATCAGTTAATTGAAAATGTGCCTCCTGCCCTGTGGCATCAGCTTCCTTCCTGCAGGAATCGTGTCCCTGACATAGGAAGGTGCAGCTCACCTGCCAGGAATCACGAGGGAGGAGCAGCTTCTTCCTATTTTGAGCACAGCGATCTCATACTTACCCTTGGCATGGGGTAAGGGCACACAGAACAGGGTGATTCATCCCAAATCATGCCCCAAGGACCTGGCAGAGGCAGCGTTGGAACAAACCAGCCCCATTCTTCCTGCCTCCCAGGCTCTGGATTCATTGTCATATTCTGATCCTGTTATTCTGTAACTCAGGAAGGCCTGAATCCTGGGGGCTGAGCCCCTGAGATAACTTTCCTGTGTAATGAAACATTCCCAAACTGCTGAGCAGTAAGAAAATGACAGAAGACTGTTTCAATGGCACTGTAAAAAGGGAAGTTGGTTTTAAAATATCTGAAAATACAGGAAGTGGCGTTTTGAGAACTGAGGAATAACTGATGTCACAAGCTGCCTGAGGAACGCTGCAGCAGCACAACTCAGGTTGCAGGAAGGGTGAGCTGTACCCATGAAGAAACAAGAATTCAACCAGATTTGTCTGTGGTTTTGGTCTCGTTGAGGAGCTGGTGGGTGAACTCTTCCTTGGAAGGCAGGAGGGAGCAAATGGGCAGCAGGCAAATATCTGACTTGAGCAAGGAGAGAGAAACCAATTTTCCAAAAGATCTATTTGACATACAGAGGCTAAAAATGTTATTTTTATGAGCCAGTATGAGCCAGATCTCTCATGTATTGAGCTTTACCTGTTTGTGTCCTTCCAGCAGACCTAACCCAGGTGACCCTGTGACCTCTAAAGGACAGGAGAGCCAGCAGCCTGGAGCAGGCATTCCGAGCAGGCTTTTCTAGGAACCGTCAGGATTCTGGATGCCACCTCACGATTTCTGGGCAGCATGACTCCCAGCTCGGTCTGCAGAAAGGTAGACAGTGCTCAGATTATATATAGCAGCAAGTGGGCTGGGAGGAGAAACACTGGGCTGCACGGAGCTGGAGGCTGCTCTGGAGAAACCCAGGGAGTGTCTTATGGTGCAGCACAAACCACAGTGGCACCCGGCGAGTGGAGCTGGGCTAGTACTAGCCCGTGGGCAGGCAGCACTAATGGAGAGAAGGAAAGCCCTGGGCAGTGCCAGGGGCAGGTTGGGTGCACGCAGATTGATCCCTTGCTCCCACCCTCTGCCATGGTCAGGGACACCTTCCACTAGCCCCAGATTGCTCCAAGCCCCATCCAGCCTGGCCTTGGACATTCCCAGGGATCCAAGGGCAGCCACAGCTTCTCTGGGAACCTTTGTCAGGGCTTCCTCACCTTCACGGGGAAGAATTCCTTCCCAAAATCCCATCTAAACCTCCTCTCTTTCAGTTCAAAGCCATTAATGACTCAGCCCATTTGTTGAGAGTCCTTTAAATAATGATGTCCACATCTCCACTGGCTCATTCCAGTCGATGGCAGACCTTTGCCTACTGCCCAGTATCAGCCTGTGAGCCACAGATTCCTCCAGCTCTGAATGGTTCCCTCTGTCCTCCTGTCCTACATGTATGGGCTCTTTATTCTGACCACAGGCCCCATTCAGTCAGCCCCAGGGCAGAGGTTTGGAAGGAGAAATCACCATTTCACTGCAGAACTCCCAAGCACTGGTGTCAGGAGGGGGCTGAGCTCTGCCCTTTGAACTTTGGCTGGTCTGGCCTCTCCCAAACATTCCCAAATGTTAAAAAGATTTAAAAATCTGATCTTGCCTCTGAGCTGGGATGATTTGTGTCAAAACAGAGCAACGAATTTTTAAAATGTATTACAAATTAAAGAAGTGGAAGAGTTGCTGTAGCTTTCAGTCCCTCGGGGCATTTTATGGAGTCAAACAAATCAGCAGTGTCTGAAAGCAGAGATTTGATTTTCCTGGGCCAGACTCAGGAAACACTTCCAATAAATACAACTACAGCTGTACCTTTCACCTTTTCCATGGTGTCACTTTACCAGGTGTCATGTCAAACATCCCCAGTGCTGAACCAGCCCCTCTGGCCACTCAGGGAGAGGAGTGTGGGGATCTCTAAGCCTGATGAGGAACTCTCTGACAGCTCAAATTTGATTTAGGGGAAAGAAATTCAAGGCACCATACTGTGTATCTCACCAAAGAATTCCTTCCTAAAGAGAGGGAACACACACAAATCTCCACATGTGCATATTCCAGGGATACATTTGCACACAGGTATATCTGGCATAGAAAACCACTGCATTTTTTCCTTTCCTCTCTTTTTTTTTAGGGAAGTGGGTCTGTTCTTGCTGAGCTTTAATTTGAAAACCCAGTTGGAACTTGTTAAGTCAATAATTATTCTTGTGAATGTGGGTCAAACTATTTTATGTCTCTTCCTCTCTAGGGACTTGGAAGAAGATTTAATCCTCCAGAACTCCAAGGTAGGAAGCACCACACTTCCCATTTTATTTCAAAAGTCTAAACTGATTGTCCCATGGGGGTAAAAGCTGATGAGGGACAAGGTTTTGTGAGTGAGCAACATCACTGGAGCGCCAGGCGTTCACCTACAGCTGCTGACACAGGTGTCCAGGAAAGAATGTCCCCAGCTCTGATAACATATCAGAATGCCTTAGGATCCCATGGAATTTATTCTAAGGGTATGCTGAACATATTTTTCAACTGGGATATTGGAGGGTCTATAGCTTCCCACCTTCCACCTCTGGACACAAATCCTACTTTTTAAGGCAATTTGTCTTATTGGAGGAAAACAACAACAAAAAATAAAGCAACAATTTCTGCAGTTTTCTCCATCAGTAACTCCAAAAAAAAAAAAAAAAAAAAAAAAACCTCCTTCTGCACAGCAGGAACAGTGTTAAAAAATTGTATTTATCCACCCCCTCCTCAGCCTGAGAACCCTCTGCCATGAGTTACTGGTATTCCTGTTCCACTTGGGAGGTCAGGGGCTTTTTCCAAAGATGGAAACTGCTAGGGAAACTGGACTTTATCCACCACAATTTTATTCCTGTGAACCACTTTGTTAGGTGTAATTCCAGCCTGCAGAATAGCCCACTGCTCCTGGGACAACATGAACCCATTTCTGCTTTACACCCGAGTTCTGTCGCCCGTCAGCAGTGTGAAAGTTGCCTCCAAGTGTAAATTCTATTTAAAGCCACCAAAAGCCTCTTAATCAGTACCTCCTGCTTTCCAGAGGCCTCTCAGCACTGCGGAGACACTGCAGCTGCTTCCTCTGTCCCCAAATCTGCAGAGGGTGAAACTTAATGTGTCACATGGGGCTGATATGTGGGGCTGGACCCCAAAATGTGCACCCTGGGCAGAGAGCTCTCTGTCTGAGCACAGCCCTTGTGGCTTCTGGAGGTTTGTTGGGTTTTCAGCCTGTTGGGTTTCAGCCTTCCCAGGCTGTTGGGTGCCAGTGTTTCATAAAATTACGGAATCACACAATGGTTTGGGTCTTGGGAGGGACCTTAGGGACACCTTCCAGTATCCCAGGCTGCTCCAAGCCCCGTCCAACCTGGCCTTGGACACTTCCAGGGATGGGGCCACCCCAGCTTCTCCAGTCACCCTGTGCCAGGGCCTCACCACTCTCCCCGGGAGGAATTTCTTCCCAAGAATTCCATTCTAAGGTATCTCTCTGTTATTCCCTTAGAAAGGCAGAGGATGGAGGAAGGGCAGGGAGGAGGGGGGTTCGCTTAAAGCTTTTGAGGCAGAGAAGGAGAAAATAACCAAAAAAAGACGCTTTGGCTGGGAGGGTGGGTGGGCTCCTGTGTGCCGCATGCAGCCGGGGTTCCTCGCCCCGCGGTCCTTATTTGGCTGGGAGCGGGAGCACTCCGGGGATTGGCTGTGCTGGGAAGCAGGCAAAGGAGTGCAGGCACTGGAGCCGAGTGCCAGCTGACGAGCGCAGCACACGCTTGCCCACTCCTCAGCATGTGTTGAGCAAATTGCAGCTATTTTTATAAGAGACGCTTTGCCTACATCTTAAGAATCCAGTCCCAGTCCCCGTCTCCCTGTAGTGTAATGGGAAATCCCCTTCCCAGCCCCCTTTTCCTTGTTCTGTACGTGTTTTCAAGGCACAGTTGGGCAGAACCCAGAGTTCTTGGCCATTATCAGGCTTCTCTGCTGTGCACTGCCCGGCCAGGCGCTCTGATTCCTGTAACGATCCAGTGTTTTTGTCTCCAGACCCGACATAATTGCCCCACCGGACAATACCGGCCCTTTTTGGGAACGGCAGACGGCTGCACTGCACTGCTGGGCGGGCACGGCCCCTTTGTGCAGTGTTATTCCCGCATGGATGGACCCACCGACTGGGGGGGGACGATGCACAAAGCCACCTCTGTGCTGCCCTTGCCTTTGCAGCTCCCTAGGGCTCCCTGCACCGTGTCAGTGGCTTTGGGGATGCCACTGAGGGCAGGGGGCTGGAGGGAAGCAGCAGGGAAACAGAGGGGGGAAAATTGTGAGGGGTGAGCAGAGAGGCAAGATCCCCAAAACTGCCCTTAAGAGTTTCAGGGCCTCCCTGAAGAGAGCAGGGCAGGGCTGCTCAGGTGTGCCAGGGGCACCAGCAGCTGCTCATGTTGAGCCCTTCCCAGAGTGTGTACTGGCTCTGCTCAGAGCAGCATAGCAACGAACATTCCAAAATCCAAGGAGAGTTGCTGGTTGGGAGTTACAAATACAGCACCTCGCTGGTGCTACCTGGGATGCAGGTCACAAGGAAAGTTTAGTGGTTCCTTGCAAAAAACTTTGTGAGGCAATCCGGTTCATCAGTGTGGAAAAGGCACTGAAAGTTATCCCTGGAAGTATCACTGGAGTCTGGTTAAGCCAAACTTATTGAGAAAGGTTTGGGGCTTGGTTTTATTTTTTCTTTAATTTAAAAAAAAAATCTTTTCATCATAGCCAGGAGAGGAAAGACAAAACACGAGCCACGACCAGGAAGTAATTCTGTGGGTTTAATATTTTCGTGGACTATTCGCCATGTAGGTAAAGGAATTAGGTTTCCTTTTAAAAAACAAGGAACAGTTGGATGTTACCACGAGTAAACTTGTGAGACACAGCCATGTCCTGCTTGTGGGTGTGAAAGCTGAGCCAGCCTGTGAGCTGATGATCTGAGCTCTGCTCTGGGCTCAGCTTTCGTTCCAGCAGGGCTGATTCAGATCCTGAGCAGCCCAAGCAGAGCCTGCTGCTGTCTGACCATGACACCTGAGAGAGCAAAGCAAACCAACCAAAACTGCCATTGGCTTGTGGTGTCTGGCTCACACGCACACACACCCCCCCTGATTTTTCTGCTCAAAGAAAAGCTTAAAAAAAAAAAAGAGAAATGAGAATGGAAAAGCCCAAACCCTCCAACTGCCTGTGTGGGCTGTCGAATCCAAGGCTTTGATCCTCTGGTTGTACAGAAGGGAAGGCACATCGCTGCTACCTCCCACTGCTCAGGACCAAGGGGGTCTGTGAAGTATTCATGGCCTGACAGGATCAGGGTGGATATGGATTGTGTCACTGCTGCCCTTCTGGAGGGCTCTGCGTGCACCCCAAAATAACAGCTGCCAGCCCCAAGTTTTCTGTGCCAGGACAGAGCTCTGCCAGCTGCACCCAGCAAATGCCTCAATGGCCAGTGTAACACTGGAGACCAGCCTGGATTTCCCACATCTTCAGGAGAGTTCCTGGGTAATGGGGACTTCCAGGCAGTGGTGAGAATGGACACTTTTTTTTTTTACTTTTTAATGTAATTTATTTCTGAAAGGAAACAGAGCAAGTGTCCTGGTGAAAGAGATGTAGTTTGGGGCACAGCCCAGACATGAGAGCAGCAATGCCAGGGCTTATCCAGCTCCACCCCATGGGCAGATACAGGCAGTTCCTGGGAACCAGTGCTCGCTCCTGTCCTTGGAGCATGACAGGAGCTGGGGCTTGCAGTGCAAAGGGAGCTCTTACAAAGGAGGTATAAACTGCAACTGATTTATTGGAACACTGGGTTGATTCATCAGGGGATGTGATGGAGGAAAGGAAGGGTCCAAGCTTTGAGAAGCAAATTTGGGTGAGAACAGGCACCTTTTCACTCTTTTGAACACTGTAAATAATAATAATAATAATAATAATAATAATAATAATAATAATAATAATAATAATAAAAAGACCAGATGGCTGCCCTCCCCAGTCCCTCCCTCCCATCCCAAGGCTTGCCTTCACATCATGCTCTTCCTAAACTGCGACTGTGAGCTCTGTTTGGGCTTCAAGTCTGACTGCTGCAGCTCAAACTGTTTGTACAGGTCCCTCAGCTCTTTGATCTCCTGCAGCACCCTCTTGGCTTGGCTCCAGGTAGAGGAAGCCTCCCCCAGCAGCCTCTCAGATTCCTGCAAGATCCTTTCAGAGTCCGACTTGGAAGATGATGAGGAAGAAGAGGTGGTGGTGATGGTGGTGCTGGTGTTGGAGTCCTTGGTCTTTCTCTTGCCTTCCCCGTAGCCCTTCACCTCTGTCAGCAGTTCCTGAGTTTTTTCCAGTTTCAGTGCAACCAGTTCCTGTATCCGGGACAGCTGCTCCGGCTCTGCCGAGGCAAACTGAGCCTCCAGCCCCTTCCTCAGCACTGCCCGGTGCGTGGAAGAGTCCCGCCGGGACAGGATTTCTTCCATGGAGGCACATTTATTCTTTTCTGAGTACGAGAGCTTTTTGGGGACCTGCGGCGTGTACATGGTGGTCCCTTTGTCAAAGGAGTCATTGCGCTGCCCAGCTCTGTCCCATGAAGTCACCTCCTGTCGTGGGAGGCTCCCTGTCCGCCCTTTCTCCGATGCCTTGGTGTTCTCCGAGTCCGAGCGGCGCCGCCCAGCAGTGAGGTGTGCCACGGATTTGTCCAGATCCACCCGGAAACTCTCCTCGCAGGTGCCGTGATCCTCCGGAGAGGCGTCTTCCTCCTGGATCAGGTCGAGGGTCAGCATTCCATCGGAGGTTGAGGTAGATGCCTGAAGGAGCAGAAAGCAAAGCTGAGTTGGCACCAGAATGGCTGTCCCTGCTTCCAAGGATACACACTACAGAGAGGGAGTGGGAATGCTCCCTCGCTCAGCAACAGAACCTGGGGGTGGACTTTGCCAGAAGGTTTGCACAGTGCAGTGGTCCACGAGAACAGAGAATGAGAGCTGATGACCCAGAGCTGTCCTTATGGCAACTCTCAATTCAGGATGGAACTCCAACACTGCCTCTCCTTGCACTTACTTACAAACATAACACTTCTAGAGGAATTTCACCCAAGCAGGTGTCTGAGATTGGTTGTACCTACCACAGCCATGAGGTGACCTCGCGTGGGAGGGCGCCGGGAGTGCTGGATCTTGGCTCTGTCACGCGTCGGGTGGGCAAGGAAACTGTCCTCTTCCACGGTGACCTGCAGGGTGACACAGGCTGTAAGCACGGAACACGAGCCATTCCCAGCTCCAGGAGCTGCAAGCAGGAGGAGACTGGCAGGGAATGGGGTGTGGGAATCCAGCCTTGGAAGTGACCAAGTGTTCACCTGGTCTCTCCCCTAGGTGCCATGATGGGATTACATCTGCTCTAGTCATTCCTGAGAACTGAACCTGTTTGTATGGACTCTTTTGACAGACTCTCCTGGAAGCCATCTCTCCCGGTGTTTGCTGTGCTGCTTCCTGCTCTAACACCTCTCCCATAGTCTGACCTTGGTTTTCCTTCACTACAAGCTCTGTGCTGCCATCCAGGAGAGGAAAGAGCCTCCTGGCAGTGCCACGGCACTGTGGGAAGCTGAGTGTGAATGGGAGATCTGAGACAGGTCTGAGCTGAGGAAGGGTTGCCATGAAACATTCATGTGAGACAGTCCTGGAGCAAGAGCACAGCCTGCTCCAGGGAGGTTCTCCTTCACACTGAAGGAAACTACGTGGGAATGCTCACCCTGACCTGCCTCTGCCAGCCCACCTGGCGTTCTGAGTGTACCCTGTGTCCCCAGGAGGAGGCTGAACTGGGGCTGCCCTGTTATTTTTCCTGGCATAAGCTGCTTTGTGTAACTGGGACTTTCACACTCCCCTTGAGAAGCGAGAGGAGCTCTGCTGGGGACACTTTGTGTGGATGTGTCCCCAAGACAGAGGTGTTCCCAGCAAGTCTCAAACCTTAACCTGGGCCGAGACAGGGGAGCTGGGGCTCAGCCTGAATCCCGCTCACCTCATCCAAGATCCGGTTTTTAGCACGTGTGATCGCAGAGTTGAGGGCGTTAATCCAGGATTCTTTCTCTTCTGGACTCACAGCCAGGAAGATCAGATTTGGTGCCTACAAAAGAGGGAATTCAGGTCAGTGCCAGAACTCGCAGAGAGATGGGCCCTGGCTGGTGTGAAGCCTACGGCCTCTACAGAAAAGGCAAAGCAGAGCTGAGCCTCCAGCCCTGTTTGCCCCACACAGCAAACCCCAGGGCCATCTACATTCCTGCCAACCCCTGGAGCCAGTGGCTCTTGGGCTGGCTGCATCTGGGCAAGCACAACATACCGTGTTTCCAGGTTGCCTGGAGTGGGCGAGGGTAAATTTGCTGTGGTTCTTTTTGCTTCTACTTTTCGACTTCCTGAGCTCTTCACATTTCTCGTAGTCACTCAGGTCAAACATTTCCTGTATGGTTTTTTCATCTTTTACCTGCAAAACAGCAAGAAAATTAGAGTTTTGCAGATGTCAGAGTCTCTGCTGCTCCAGCCAGCAGGATTTCAACATGAGGATTTCGACTTGTCTCTTCTGGAACGAGGGGACATATTTAGAAGGATAGGGGTCTGGATGCTGACCCCTGATGGTGCCATCCCTTGGGGACACTTGGAGCAAAGGGGAAATGGCCAAGCTGTCCGTACCCTTCCTCTTCATTGCTCTCCTAATGCACCATCCTCAATCCCACTCCTACAGCAGGAAAGCTCTGCTCTTCCATGGTAAACACGAGGAATTAGGAAACTGGGGTGGGAGACAGCTCGGGTTTGCATGTCCATCACAGACTGCAGCAGGCTCAAATCCACATCCATCTGCTTAATCCAGCTCCAGCCAGTCATCCCAGGCTGCATTGGCAGTGGAGGGTGTGTAACTCGGGTGCTGGGAAGGCAGATGGTGCTGAGGTCTGAGCCCTTGGATTTCCTGAAAGGACTCCACCCCATTTCATATATTTCCTCCATAGTTTTGGGAAGCACTGAAGGAACTTGCCGTGATTCTTCCATAGAATTTAACCAAAGAGGGTGACTAAACCAGCTTCCTAACCAGGAGAATGGACAAACTGACCATCTGGCCCTGCCTGATGACAGCAGTTCCCCTCTATCCCTCATCCTTGGGCTCCTGAGTGTGTCCCCAGGATCCACAGGACAATCACCGGCACTGCCATCCCTGACAGCCCGGAGCTGGTTCGTGCTGGTGACACATCCCCTGTGTCTGGGTGTGATAACAGAGACTGTCTGGCTGCACATCCTCCCTACACGCTGCTAATCAGCTTTGATGTCTTCCCACTCTCATCCTACAATCCACCTCTTTCCAAGAATCTCAGCTGAATTCTGCCCAACTCATTTGCAGCAGGAAAAGCTGATCCCCCTCTGAGCCCCCAGCTGTGCTCTGCGGCTGAGACCAGAGCCCTTGCTCCAGATGTTTGTTCATGTGGGTCACTGGGCCTTCCCCAGCCCTCCCCTTCCTCTGCAGAGCTCACACATCTAGGACTCAACCTCCTGCCTCCAGGAGTATCCCCAGGAGGCTGCAGGACAGAGCAGGTGTCTTTGGTTCAGACAAACACCCTGCAGGTGCAGCTTGTCCTTTAAACGCCTCCGAATGACACGAGCCAGGGCTCTGACACTGCGTGTGGACACGCAGAGCGGATCCTGCTCCTGTGTGGCCCATCAGAAAACACCTAAAACTAGGAATAAGCAACATCCACAGTGAGATTCCTGGGGGAAGAGGGCCTGGAGTAGGTGGCTGTGGTGACACAGAAATTCCAGGGGGCACAGGAAGAACAGTGGATGTCTCACAAGGGGCATGACCAGCTGAGCCCCCTCCCATGCTCAGGTAACAGAGCATCCAGTGTGCAGAGAGAGAAACTGAACAGAAAGAAGGTAAAAGGCAACTCCAGAGGCACTTGCCAGCTCTTTTTTGTCACTTGTGGGAGGCTCCTGAGGCCAAAAGGAGAGAGGTGGTGGCATGAGAGGAAGCTCAGAGCAGCCTCGGAGGTAGGAGAGGCAAGGACAGCCATGCAGCCTATTCTCCATGAAAAGAGGATAAAACCAGCCCCTGAGGAGCCACAGAATTACTGGGACCAGAGCCGAACTCCCAGTCACTGTGTCAGTTGCAGGTGGGTGACAAACCTGCAGGTTGTCACCTCCATGTGCTCAGTGACATAGAAGCCATCGAAATCAAACCTTCCAGGCTTCTCCAAAGAGGATTTAGCTGGATGTGTCCCAGCACCTGGGCAGTGCCCAGGGGGAAGCAGCCTCTGGTGTCAGTTCTCAGTAGGAAGGGATGAAGCAAAAAGTTGATGGTTGATTTTGGCAAAACCATTCCCAACTGGGAGGTTTCCAGCAGGTCTTTCCTTCCCCACAGGTGCCAAGGGCTTAAGAATTGAGGGATTTCAGAGTCACACCGGCAGGTGGGTCCCGTGCCCTGCGGGGAGCTCAGGATGGGAAGGATTAAGGTGAATCAATCCCTGGCTATCTGCTGGCATTGCCGTCGAGTTGTACCCATTCGAGGCAGGCAAAACAACCTTGTCCTGCGGTTCCACCTGTGGCCAGGTGAGGGAGGGGAAACTGAGGCATGGAAAAGGAATCAGAAGCATCCCCCATCCCTACACCAAGGAACATTTCTCTGGCAGCTGCCCCTGTTTGGGATGTCACTGCCTGTGCCAAGGCTGACACTGCTGACGCTGCTCGGATCCGAGGAGAGGAGCTGCATTCCTTGCACTCCTTCCCCCGCAGCTGCTGCCCGCCCGGGTTGGCCCCAGGGGCACCCAGCACTCCCTGTACCCTGAGATGTGAGGAGCTGTGTAATGGGTCAGAACACCAGCCATGGCACCCAAACCCCTTCTCCTGAGGGTCAAAGCTGTTTGTGCTTCTAAAGGTTTGTTCCCATAGGAAGGCTTGTTGCAGCGTGCTGGCAGCAGGAGGGTCTCTGACCTGGTTAATTAACCGCCATTGGGTGTGTCACTGATGAGAGTTTGAATTTCCTCATCAAACTGTAACCTGCAGTGTCTCCGAACCTCCTGCACCCAGGTCAGGGCTGTGTTTTGGGACCAAACCAGGCACGGAGGGGCAGGGCAGGTGCTCAGTCACACCACTCTGGGATTTTTGGTGATGATTTGCTTGAGCAGTTCCCTGCTGCAATGGGACACAGAAAAATGCGGAAGGTACAAAAAAAACCCCACAAGACACCCAGTGTAAGGCACCCACGGGACACTTGGGAGGTCAAAGTGTGGCTCAGGATGTAACCAGAAACCTCCAGAGTCTCAGTGCAGACAAATACCCAAACATGGGCAGTTTTGCAATAGACAGTTCCCCTTGTAGGCTGGGACTAAAGTTTCACTTCTTTCAGCTGAGCAGCTCTACTTCAGCAAGGGCCAGAGCTTCCTGCAGACCTGGTTGAAACCAGGCTATCACTAGGACAGGGATGTACATGCGTGTGAGTGGGACTGTCCAGTCCTTGTCATGGCCAGGTCCCTGCCCTCAGCTGATCAGGGGATAGTGGCAGGACGTGGCTGCTTCAGTCCCTTCTCCAAAAAGTCACCACCAAGGCCACCACAGACACAGGTCCCCCAGAATCACTGAATTACAGAATCACTGACATGTTTTTTTGGAGACCTTAAACCTCTTCTAATTCATGGCAGCAACACCTTCCACTGTCCCAGGATGCTCCAAGCCCCATCCAACCTGGCTTGGGACAGTTCCAGGGATGGGAGCACCACAGCTTCTCTGGGCAACCTGTGCCAGGGCCTCAGCACCCTCACGGGGAGGAATTTCTTCCCCAAATCCCATTGTGCTGTGCACCGCGGCGCTCACTGAGGGCAAATTCCCCATGGAGCATTAGAGAACCGAGTATGCAAACACACCCCCGGTGCCGACTGGAGCGGAGGAGCGGCGAGAGGAGCGGCACCTCCTCAAGTGCTCTTGTGCTAATTGAGCCGATGCCTTTGGTAGCAAACAAGGGAATGCTCAAGAGAAGCGTTTCCTCATCCCCCTCGTCACCCGGGCTCGAGCTGTCTGGCAGCCCCCGGCTTCCTGCGAGGAAGTGCCTTGCCCGGCTGTGTCAGCTCGGCCGCTGCTCCCCGGAGCAGGCAGGGACAAAGCTGAGCCAGGAACAGGGAACAATTCCCAGAAATGTGCCGGGGGGAGGAGAGCGAGGGGAAAGAATGCAAGAGTGAGCTAAGAAGGTGGTGGTGTGCTCAGCAGAGCTCAGCCCGCTGCAGCTCATCTCGACAGAGCTGGTTTTGGCCGATGACCAAACGCTGAATAACTAAGGATTTTGGTATGAGTTCACGGAGTTCAGCAGCCGTGGGGGAGCGGAGTGAGCACGGCTGGAGCCTCAAGCTCCCATTTTGGGAGGTGTCAGACAAGTCCCACAGCTTTCAAAGGGCAGCACTCAAACACCCCGTTAGCATTTTCCATCAGCTGGGCTGAAAAACTGTATTTCTTCTCCTTCCAGACTTGGCTCCGCCAGGGAGAAGCCTAGGCTCCTATCAGGCATTCCCAAATTCTCCTGACAAAACTGAATGATCAGGGCTGGTCTCTGACCTGCAAGCTCAGGTCAACTGGAAAAGCACACAGATTTCCAGGAGGAATCAGTGTGGACATCGGTGGGATTTTGTTAGTCTGAATTTTGGAAATCTCCCCATTCCAGCCCTCAGCCCATGCTCAGCTCCGTGCAGTTCTGTTCCGTGGTCTTTTCATGCAGCATCAACACCTGCTGCCCCCAGCCAACATGCTTCCCGAGGGATCCCGGTGTGGGATAGACAATTCCCCATGAGCTTTAGGGAGATGGGATTCATTGCCCTGCTTCCCAGATGGAAAAATTCAGGCAAAAGTAAATAAATGTCTGGTTTGAATTCATTTAATGAGCGCATGGCAGAGCTGAGGAGCTTCCAGGAGCCTTGGGATTTAACCCTTTCTGCTCTGAGATGGTGGGGAGGGCTGGGAATGTGGCTTCACCTGCAGAACCTCTGGAGCAGCCGCTGCCAGAAAACAGCAGGTGCTCTGGGAGCAGAGCTTGGAGCCACACGTGGGACTTCCCTGGGGCCCAGGATGGGTACTGGCTTTTCTAAGTGCTGATGCTCTGCTTGGCATTGAACCCTGTGTCACACATTCTGAGACCCTGTGAGCAAGAAGTCTTGGGACACCCGCCCAGGAATTCCCTACAATGAGACCCTCACGGACAATGAGACCCCTGACACTGGCACAGGCACAGAGTCACCTCAGTGCACACCAGCACCACATGCCACCTCCTCGGCCAGCACAGAGTCACCTTAGCACACACACCAGCACCAGATGTCATCTCTGTGACCACATCTCTGCCCGCCACAGATTTCTTCCATATAAAGCCTCAGCAGCAGTGACTGCTGCATGTTATTTATGGTCCCTCACACACACGTGGAGCCCAGGGGCCACCTCAGGCCCAGCTCTGAGTTTTTCCCTCTATGAAACACAAACACAAGAGCTTCTTGTTCAGAACAGGCTCTGCATGGCCCCTCCAGCCTCATCCCTCTCTTGGGGCTCCCAACACACCTGGATTTGATCTGTAGCTACCTGGACATTTATTGCCTGTTCCTCTTTGGCTCCGGAGCAGCCAGAGGAAGCAAGGTCTGGATGGGAGTAAGGTCTGGAATGCCAGTAAGCAGCTCAGCACAACCTGGGCATTCAGTGCACTTTTTTAGGGCATTTCTCTGTTACAACAAGCCCTGACCCTCTGCCTGTGCCATGTCCATGGTTCAACCAGTTTTAAATCAAATTGTCCCTTCCTCTCTCCAGGTGCTGACAGAGCCAGGCCAGGCAGCTGGGCATCCAACCAGAGTCTGTCAGGAAATTACCTCCACTGAGGGGGGAAACCCAGAGAGACCTGGATTTTATCCCAAAATTCCCTGAGCTGGAGCAACCCTCATGCCTGCTGCGGGCACCACTCTGCCCAGTGCAGCTCTGGGATGTCACAGGGGATAAGAGGGAGGAATGCTCTGGCCTGGGGAGTTCTCCCTGGTGGATTTATGGAGACAAAAAGCAGAGGGGGGGCGTGCAAGGACAGCCAGGTGCTGGCTCAGCCTGACAGTCACATCCGATTACCTCCAATGTCAACACCACGTTAAACCCCAAAGCCCAGAAGGGAGACAGGGGCAGTGGAGGGGGCACGTGTTACAACAGGATGGCGATCCGGAGTGAAATTTCCCCGTTTTCCTCTTGGCACGGGGGAAAAATACAAGAGACCGACTTGTAAAATGGCTCGATTCCAGTTGGGAGAGAGGAGTTATTTCCAATTAGAGAGTGAGCAGGTGGGAACAAGGCAGTGTTGGGCTCAAGGACAGAGGACAGGCACAGAAGGGAGCCGGCATTGCTGTCGCCGCGGCGGAAAGAGGTTTGAGGGCTTAACTCTCGCTAAGTGAATCCCCTTTCGTGTCTCCACGCTGGGAAAATGTCTCCCAGCAAAGCTGTCTGGAAGAATCGCTGTCAGAGCCGACCCCGACCCCGACCTCAGCCGGGTCCTGCCGGCGCCAGCCCGGGGAGAAGCGAAGCCCCCGAGGAACCTCCTGGGCCCGAGTGGCGCTGGGAAGGGCCGGGGCTGCGCCTTTCATATGCAAAGGGAGGAAAGGGGGGATGGGAAAGGAAACTGAAACCGAGCCTACCTCCTTCTCCGAGATGTAAAGCTGATCTCCCTTCAGAACCACATAACGGTTTTTCCAGATTTCCCTAAAAATGCCTTTCCCGCAAAATTTCCGCACCCAGCCGACCTTCTCCGGCTGCACAGGTTGCTGGTTTCCATCCTGGTGCCCCTAACACAAAGCGAGAGGGAAGAAAAGGCGGAGGGGGGGATGGGGGGGAGGGAACGGGATTATTCTCGGTTTTACACTCCTTTTCTCCCTTCTTCCCTCTTTGCCCAACTTTTGTCTCCCCCTCCCTCTTGGCCCCTCTCTCCGCCGACGCCGGGACCGAGTCCTTCCCCGGGGTCACTGCACGGGGATTTTTGTGCTGCAAGTGTAGCAGCATCGGGAGGACGCTGCGAGGAGCGGGCAGGGTTCCCTCCACGGTTATATAAGACAGGCCGGTGTCTCCATCGCCTCATCCAGCGGGCATTTACCCGTGGAAAGGGGAGCAGGAGGGGGATGGGTGGAATTTAAACCAGCCGGGGTTTTATTTGTTTGTTTGGTTTTTTTACTGCAGTGAAAATTGCATTTTGGAGCTTTTTTTTTAATGAGCAATTAATCCCAGAGGTGAAATCTATGGTTGGTTTATATCAGAGGTGTCTCCTTAGGCAGCGATGATCGGATCGCTGGGTGCAGCACACAACACGGCAAAAAGAGCGAAGGATTGATGGTGCCTCCGGATTTTATCGTTTCCTTGTGTTCCAAGATGAAAACTGCCTGCCTACATCACCCAGTGTCTGTGGCGGCTGCGGGAGGCAGGAGGGGCGCTGGGCAGGGGCAGGAGCAGGACCGGCCGCAGGATTTGGCTTTCTTTGGATCTGCTTGGGGGTCTTTGCGCTTTCTGCGGGGAGGGCAGCAGAGGCGAAGAGAACAACCGGCCTCGGAGAGACAACCCCCCCCCTCCCCAAACCATCCAGCAGCCTCCCTCACCCTGCCTTGCCCCGGTGAAGAAAACCGATTCTCTACTCACCCTTTTTGCAGAATTATTTTTTTTCATCGTTCCTTAGCGCGCTCGGAGGCGATTTGGGGCGAGGGGCGGGGAGGGGATCGCAGAGGGGTTCCCGGCGAGGGGGGAACACCCGGGACTGAGCCCGCGATCCTCTCTGCCTTCGCCCCCGGTGGCTCAAGGCCCTCTCCCGTTACACGGTGCCCAAGCCGGCGCTCTGAGCCATCGCCAGCGCCGCCGCCGCGTCCCCCCCCCGCCGCCACCATCCCGCAGCTCGGGGGGCTGCGCCGGGCTGCGCCGGGCTCCCGAGCTCCATCTATAGCCGCGTGTCCGTGACGTCGGGGTTGGCGGCACGGGGCGAATCGCAGCCCACGAGGGTTTTTTCTTCTTTGTCTTTGACTCACCGGGGACGCGGGGCCGTGGGGGCAGCGGGTGCGGGGTCGGGCGGTGCCTCACCTGGTGTCCCCCACCGGAGCCCAGCCGCCTTCCCGGCGGTGTCACGGGTCACCGGGAAACTTCCTAGGAGAGGGAAAAGCAGCCGGGTGGCACTGGGAGGGTTTTCTCCCCTAAAGGTGTTCGGAGGTGTGAACAAATCCCTCTGGAGACAGGAGTTGGGAGATTTCCTGGGGAGGGGGTCTCTTCCAGTACAGAGGGTCTGACAGCCGGGATTCAGTTGGATTCAGAGAGTGGCTTTCAAAAGTGAGGAGATACTCAGCTTCCTAAAGAATGCCCTTTTTTTGGCTTATTTTGTCTCCTTCACATCTTGCAAGTCCAGAACAGTCTGAGTGTGGGACTGAGGTCACAGAGAGGATTTATGGATCAGAAATGGGTGAGGTAGAGGGAAAAGCAGAGAAAGGAGAAAAAGGTTCTGTCCAGAAATAGATTGATCCATCATCCATCAGTGGATCAGCTTTCCAATGACAGTGTCCATCCCATCCCAGCTTCACAGTCTATCCCATCACTGCACAACGTCCCCCAACCCTGATTTCAACTTGCAGTTTAACCCCAGTACTCTGGAATTAATGCACACAGAGTCCTAGGGATGTACTCGGATTATGGAGTATTTCCAGAGCTTCTGTGAGTGTTTGTATCCTATCCTGAACATTTGCATTTTTGCCATGAGCTGTGGATGCACTGGATACCTGAGAATACCTGGGACAGAGACACGAGTCACTCTCTACACCAAATCCAGGGGTTCTGTGTCTGTTCAACCCTGAACTCCATGTGGCCTAGGACCAGGATTTGCCATCTCTGTGCCTCAGTTTCCCCTTTTACCCCACGTGGCCAAAGCTTGGTGCAGGCAGGGCTGATGGCAGAGGGATGGATGAGCCACGCCGGCTGCGCAGAGCCCTCACTTTATCCCCGGGACACCACAGAAACTGCCAGTTTATTTAATGACATTTTGCCTCCCAACCGGACTTGTCCTTCCTCACATCCTGTTTTTGGTGGCCAGGGCCTGCAGAGCACCGGCTGCTGGCCAATACCAGATGGCACAGTGCTGGTGGCAGTAGGACAGCTCTGTCGTGCCCTTTGGATCCAGAGCCCACGCTCTTCCCAAATATCCTCTGGTGCCAGGGAAGCTGTCCCAAAACCGCAGCAGGTAACGCACCTGCACACACCTCCCCATCCCTGGGAGCAGGAATTCAGCTGCAATTGGAATCCTCAGGCTGTTCTGACAGTGCGACAGTGAGTCACGCTGTGAAGGATGTGACCAATGATTCAGAGCTGGAAACATCAACAGTTTACATGGAAGGAAAGAGAGAGGAGGGAACCTGTCTCCCATTTCTGTACCAGAAACAGGCGGCTGCACTTCCAGCAATGAGGCCGACCCAAGAGGCTGCTCACCAGTGGGAGAGGTGGCATGGTCTGTGCAGCTTCTCATCCCCATGGGCAGAATGAAAAACCCCTCCAAGATGTGTTTGTGTCTCTGTGTTCACATGGCCTCTTTTGCTACCCTTGACCCTGATGCTGTAGCTGCTTCTTGTGCTGCTCCCTAATAAACAGTTGCCAAAATTGTCTCTTTTTGCAGAGCAGATCAGCAAACTCTTGGTTTATTTATGTATTTAACACCCCACAGACAGCATTGTGCCTCTGGATATCAAGTGTGAAGCTGCTGCCTGGAAGGTGAGCAGAGTTTAATTAGGACACATGCTTTTCTGTGTCTCTGACGATAATTTCAGCGTTGGTGTCTGGGAAAGGGGCTGCTGATGGGGCAGGGGGCTGCCCAGTATCCTCTCACAGCTGTGGCTCAGCTCCCCTCTCTTGGGGTCTCAGGATGTCAGAGACCTCAGTTGTCTGTAATTCACTTGCTTGTCCCAAACAACCCAAAATTCACAGTACAGGTGCCCCCCACAGTTCCACCCCTGGCTGTGGGCAGAGAACCCCCCCCAGCACAGGTTGTGTTCTCCCCTCCCTTCCCCAAAGAGCTGCCCAGGACTCCCAGGGCCAGATCCTCTCCTCCCTGCAGGGCTTTGCTCTCTCCCACATCAACAGGACTTAGTTGTGATGCCAAGATAATTCCCAGGGATTTAGGAGCTCATTTCATTTGATCTGGCTTGTTAATTCCCAATCAAGTGATGATTAGAAGCCAGGGAGCAGAGCTGGAAACGCACTTGCAGGTTCCTTGGAGTGGTCCTGGAGGGGAGCAAAAGCTCCCGCAGAGGCTCAGGCTGTAACTGCACCTTGTGGCACTGGGAAAGGGAAAGTGGGAATCATCTAGCACACAGATTCAGCCAAAGTGGGGGATTTAATAGGATTCAACATATACAGACAACAGAGCCAAGGGCTCCTGTGCCCACCAGCCACACCCCCACAGCTGCTCCCCCAGCATGGGGCAGCACCTCTGGGGCTCTCATGGGACTCATTCGGTGTGTCCTGGTGAAGAACCAGGAGCTGCAGAGATTCAAAGGCTTTCCCAGGCTCTCTTCAGGTGACAATCCCAGTCCTGGAGCTGTCGGTGAGGGCACAATGAGGAGCTGCAGTGGGGACACATCCTTGCCATTGGGCTAGTGCCAGCTCCAGCATTCGCTGCCATTCTGGGTGTGGAGGGGAAGCTCCAGCTTCATGGCAGAAACACCCTGCTCTGCTCTGTGAAAGCTCTGAATGTGCAAAAAAGTACTCATTCCTTCAGGATTCACCGTCGGCTGCTGGATCTTGGTGGGACTTGGGAGCTGTCAGTGCTTCGACCACGGAATCCTGCAGCTGTGACCTCCTCCAGGAAGCTGCCAGGAAAGGTTCAGGTCAGTGCAACAAGGGCCAGAGATCTCAGAGGGGCTGTGACTGTCCCCAGCACAAGCCTCAGGCCTGCTGGCATCACACACCCACGGCTGGGAGCAGCTCCCAAGGCCAGGAATGCTCCCAGCAGGAAGGATGCTGCCAGAGGATGGCTCCTCTGGCAATGAGACACCACGGCCATTCCCAGGCTGACTCATCCCTCAATGTGCTGATCAGGTGATCTCAACAGCAATGCTTAAAAAAACCACCCAAAAAGATAAAGAAATACAAACCAAGATATGCCACAAATCCTACAGAAATTAGAGATTCCCCTAAACTGGGGCTGGAGCAGCTCTCCCTGCCCAGGTTGTGAATCTTGGGGGGTTTGAAAAATAGTAAACCCCTAAAATCTCCTGCAGCAACACCCAGCTCTGAGTCCCATTGGACACAGTTGGGAGGGGGCACAGCCAGGGCAGTGCCCACAGCAACACCAGCTCTGGCACAGGCTCTGCCACCTGGCTTTGTGTTCCAGCCTGAGCTCTCCCTCCTCCAGGTTATTTTTAGGCACTAGAACCAGGCAGAACTGAGCTCTAGCAGGGAGTGAGTGGTGTTTTTAGGGTCTCCTGGTTCTGTGCTGTCTGGAGCAGGTTGTGTCTGTGACCAGTAACCCCTCAAACTCCCTTTGCACGTCCTCTCTGAGCACATTCCCAGTCTGGAGTGACTGGAGGCAAGAGCCAAATTCCCACCTGCCCTCCAGGGAGGAGCTGCACCACAGCACAAATCTCCCCTGCCAAGGAGGCTGCTGCTCCAAAGACCCTGCAGATCCTGCAGGAACAGGTGAGGTCCAAGCACAGGCAGGTACCTCCACAGCTGCCCCACCCAACCAGTGCCTGGAAATGGAACTCCCAGGAGAAATGAACCTTGCACGGTGAGGAGGGTCCCCAGGAGGATCTGGAGCAGCCACTGCGGCTGTAACTGGGTAACTGGGTCAGGCCCCACATCCTGGGATTAATCCCAGCAGGTTTGTGCTCAACCTGCCCAGGATGAGTCAGCCCCAGCACCAGATGTTTGTGGCAACCCTTTTTTATCCGATTATTGATCCTTTTGTAACTCTTTCTCCTCCAAACCCTACGGAATTGCTGTGGAATCCCTAGGAGCAGAGCGGATTCTCCATCCTTTGGGCCACCCCTCTGAGCACACAGATGTTGGTCCCAGTTCCAGCAGGGAGTAAGAACAATGGAACCAGGATTAGGTGCTTACAGGCTGCTCGGCGCATTAACACCCAAATCCCCTTGTTTCTGGTGACATATCTGCCCTAATCCCACGGGAATCAGCAAGGCCATAGATTACTGATTACTCAAGGGTTTGGGACACGCTAAAACCTGGCTTTCCTCGTATCAACCACCTCATGGATGTGCTGAGATACCCCTGATCCTAGGGAATTGTGGATAACAGCAGACAGGAGACAGTTTTGTTGTACTTCCATCCTCACGGAAACCTTATCCAAGGGAAAATGGATCATTTGGGACAGGGCTGTTTCAGAACAGGGCTTTTGCTGTCCTCCCCAGGCAGGATCCAGCCACATCCAGCCTTTCCAAAGCACCAGCCTTTTATTTTCCTTTTTTTTCCCCCCCCTACTTCGTTCTTTGAAATGCAAATTTGGATACAGAATCCCAGTTTTTCTGTAAATAATTCAGGGACTGCACAGCAGCAGAGCCCAAACCAGCCCGGGTGGTTCCTAGCAGCACCTATCCAATCCAATGATGGAGCTGCAGATCCTGAGCTCTAGCAGCAGCTCAGGATTTTCCCACCATCCCACACTGAGCATTGGGAATCTGGAGAGAATTCCTTCTCTCCTGCCTGGCCAGCAGCAAGCTCTGCCTTTGGGAAGCAATTCCCACATTGGCCTCAATTCTTTCCTGTGCCCTAAATGAGTAATTTGGGTTCAGGAAAAGTTATTTGTATTTATAAATCAGACATTTCCCACTGGGAATTCCATACCGACAGGGATCTTTTGGCAAAGAAGCTGCAGGTTCATTCAGTGCTGAATTCCCATGTGCTGCTCTGGCTTCCCAGTGTTATAAACTAGAAAAACTCTACAGAAAACTCTACTTGCCTGCCCTTGAACTCATGAAAATCCAAGTTAAATCTCCAGCTCAGGGATCTGAGCCACCATGAGCAGAGCTGGGTCCAGAGCACTGACACCCATTTCCATGTGGGGATCTCCCAGGCATCCTGATTTCCTGCTGTGCCAGTAGTTTTACAGGCAGGATCTGCAGAGAGGTGGGGTTTACCTCCTGGTGTTGTGGATGGTGGTCCCACCCAGGACGATGCGGACGCCGGGGTTGGAGCGGTTCAAGTTGAACACAGCCAGAGCCTCCTCGTAGGTGGCCCCTCCGATGAGGAATACAATAATGTCCTGAGGCCTGAGATAAAGGCACAAAGCATGGAATGGTTTGGGTTGAAGGCTAAAAAAAGGCTAAAGGCTGATCTTGATCATGGCAGGGACACCTTCCACCTGACTAAGGAGATCCAAGCCCTGTCCTTGGACACTTTCTGGGATGGAGTAGCCACAAATATTGAGCTGGGATCAGACAAAGCCAAGGATAAATCCTGCACCTAGGAGGCAGTGAGCCATGATTCCGAGGGCACATCCTCCAGTCCCGTGATGTGCTGGGCTTGGAGCTGGAAACAACCCACTGAACCCCTAAAACCTCACCTCTCCTGAACTTTCACCCAGAGCTCTGAGCAGCCCCCAGCAGCACCACCCCGATCCCTGTGGATCCACATGCCCATGTTTAATGCATGATCTGCTGGGGGCTGGGAAATCAGGATCGATTCTGGAGTCAGGCAGGGACACAGTGCTGCCTTGGAGCTCCCAGGCTCGGGGCAGCTCGTGCTTGTGACTGATCAGGAACCACCAGGATTTCTGCCTCAGTTCACCTGAGGGGACATTTCCCAGCCAGCAGGGAAATGTGGGATGGTAGAGAGAAGGCAAGTAAGAGGAAGGGGAGAAAAGAGAGAAGCACCTTCCTCTATCCCAAACAAACTCAGGTGTGCTGTGCACGTCCTGCTTTCAAGTGAGCTGCTCCTTCCCTTTCCTGCAACCACCCTCCCAATCCCTTGGAAGGACCAACACCAGGGATTTCTTTCTTGGATCACTGAATGGACAGCTTGACCCAGACATGGGTGCCCCTGGTTGGGACACAGGCACGGAGAGAACACATTGGCCACTAGATTTCCACACCACTTCCTCCCTGCCCAAGGGGATGTGGGAAAGCAGGGAAAACTCATGGAAAAGGCGAGTGAAGTCCTTTCCCAACGTGATCTGTATCACCACAAACCACCCAAAGCCTGTCTCCACAGAGTCTGGGTTAGGCCTGCATGACCCTCTCCAGCAGGATCCCATTTCCATTGGGAACAGGACTGGATCAGGCAGGAGAGCTGCAGTTGGATTATTTTTGGCAGTCCCCAAACACCAGATGGCACAGCCATCACAGAGCCAGCTCTGATGAGCAAGGGCTTCATCCTTCACCTGAGCCTCCCAATGGGAATGGCACACTCGAGCCAGCAAGGGGATGAGACACATCCCAGTCCTGGGAGCCTGCTCCAGGGAATATCCTGGAGAATACGAGACCTCCACATCCAAGAGATTTCTGTGCCAAGTCCCAGTTCTGTTCATCATCAGTCCAACCCTGCTGTGGGGACAGTGCTGGGGACACCAGGGATGTCCCAGGGTAGGCTCTGCCCCACAGGCCCCACGTACCTGTCCCGGAGTGTGTTTGGGCCCAGGTAGGGATACTGGCTGTCCTTGAGCTTTCCCTTGATAAGCTGGTCCAGGGTTTCCTGGAGCAGGGGTTGATGCTGGGTGTACACGTTCTCGATGCCCTGCAGCCAGAGAGAAACTCTTTAGTAAATGAAGGAAGGAGGATCAGCAGAGGCACAGCAGGTACTACCCCTGAATTTGGGACTGAGAAATTCTTCAGCAACTCACTCCTGTTGTTCTCACCAGGCCCTGAAACCACTCTGTGCCTCTCTGTGAAACCCCAGTCCTGAGCCCACAGCACTCCTGCCAGCCCTGCTCCTCCTCTGGGCTGCACTTTTGATTCAGTTTGTCCCCGCTTCCCCAAGGCAGCTCAGTACCTTCAGGCCTTTGAGGAACTGCTTGGTGATGGCCACGGCATCCTTGGGGCTGAACAGGTCACTGCCTCGGACCCTCTTCCCTCCATACTCCACCACGGCAGACACCAGCTGTGCAGAGAGAGGACAGGAGCCCTGTCAGCTTGGGAACTCCTTCCAGGCTGTGGTGAGGAGTCACTGCAGACACCTCAGAGAGATATGGAACGGGGATACGGAGCCACAGAGGTGATCCCAATGGAACTGTGCATGGAGCTGAGGGGGCAGAGCAGCAGCACCCCCACGCCCCCCAGCCCACCCTGACCCTCCTGCTCGAGGAGAGGCTTCATCTCCATCGCCTGCAGCAGCGACATCAGCTCCTCCACACGAGGTGACATCATCCCATTCCTCCACCTCCTCCCCAGCTGCTCCTGGCACTGCTGCCTGTTCCCTCCCTGCCAGCTCCTCTCCATCCCCAGCCCCTCGCTGCAGCCTCTGCCTGTGCTGCAGGAGCTGGGCAAAGTGGGGGAGGAAAAGAAGAGAGGAAGCACATCCCAGGCCCATGTACATGCCACACTCCCCTCCCAGCAGGCTCCTGCCATCCCTTCTTTATTAAATCCTTCATAATATCACAGAATCACAGACTGGTCAGGAGTGGAAAGGACCTCTGGAATCCAATCCCCAACATCACTGATTTAGGAAATGGAAATTGGGTCTCTTATTTAAAACACCTTTTAAAGCCACACCCACAGGTCACAGCCGAGCTCAGAGCTCTGTGCAACACAGCCCTGGGCTGATCTGGAGCAGGCAGGTTTCACTCCAAAGAGCAGTGATTCCCCCATCCTGTGGGACATCGGGGCTGCCCCACCCTGGGGTTACCTGCCTCCCATCCTGCCCCACCCCAGGGTTACCTGCCTCCCATCCTGCCCCACCCCGGGGTTACCTGCCTCCCATCCTGCCCCACCCCAGAGTTAACTGCCCCTCATCCTGCCCCACCCCAGAGTTAACTGCCCCCCACCCTGCCCCACCCCAGAGTTAACTGCCCCTCATCCTGCCTCACCCCAGAGTTTACTGCCCCTCATCCTGCCCCACCCCAGAGTTAACTGCCTCCCATCCTGCCCCACCCCAGAGTTTACTGCCCCTCATCCTGCCCCACCCCAGAGTTAACTGCCCCCCATCCTGCCCCACCC